>JARQOD010012309.1:0-20198 GCA_033576555.1 Oophaga sylvatica | reverse complement strand
CCGTCGATTAACACCCCACATTACGGTCTATCCTCAGAAGGGAGGAGGCACTTTTTTCATCATCATCACCCTTTTTATAAAGGGGTTTAATTTTTTGGGTCCTTCCCCCTTTGTAGATATTATTTTCATGTAAATAAAATCCCAAACCCTTTCCAGGGTCAGATTCCAGCACTTTCAGTCTATCCTCAAAATTGGGGGAGTCACATGTTTCATCATCATCATCACATGTAACACGAGGTTTATCCTCTATGTCCTCTCCTCCATGTAGATATTATTACATGTAACACAATACCACCTCCACGTCAGATTCACAGCACATTACAGGATCTATCCTCAGAATGGAGGAGTCACACTGTTTCATCATCATCATCACATGTAACACGGGGTTTATCCTCTATGTCCTCTCCTCCATGTAGATATTATTACATGTAACACAATACCACCCTCCACGTCAGATTCACAGCACATTACAGACTATCCTCAGAATGGAGGAGTCACACTGTTTCATCATCATCATCACATGTAACACGAGGTTTATCCTCTATGTCCTCTCCTCCATGTAGATATTATTACATGTAACACAATACCACCTCCACGTCAGATTCACAGCACATTACAGGATCTATCCTCAGAATGGAGGAGTCACACTGTTTCATCATCATCATCACATGTAACACGAGGTTTATCCTCTATGTCCTCTCCTCCATGTAGATATTATTACATGTAACACAATACCACCCTCCACGTCAGATTCCAGCACATTACAGACTATCCTCAGAATGGAGGAGTCACACTGTTCATCATCATCATCACATGTAACACAGGTTTATCCTCTATGTCTCTCCTCCATGTAGATATTATTACATGTAACACAATACCACCCTCCACGTCAGATTCACAGCACATTACAGATCTATCCTCAGAATGGAGGAGTCACACTGTTCATCATCATCAATCACATGTAACACGAGGTTTATCCTCTATGTCCTCTCCTCCATGTAGATATTATTACATGTAACACAATACCACCCTCCACGTCAGATTCACAGCACATTACAGGATCTATCCTCAGAATGGAGGAGTCACACTGTTTCATTCATCATCATCACATGTAACACGAGGTTTATCCTCTATGTCCTCTCCTCCATGTAGATATTATTACATGTAACACAATACCACCCTCCACGTCAGATTCACAGCACATTACAGGACTATCCTCAGAATGGAGGAGTCACACTGTTTCATCATCATCATCACATGTAACACGAGGTTTATCCTCTATGTCCTCTCCTCCATGTAGATATTATTACATGTAACACAATACCACCCTCCACGTCAGATTCACAGCACATTACAGGACTATCCTCAGAATGGAGGAGTCACACTGTTTCATCATCATCATCACATGTAACACGAGGTTTATCCTCTATGTCCTCTCCTCCATGTAGATATTATTACATGTAACACAATACCACCCTCCACGTCAGATTCACAGCACATTACAGGATCTATCCTCAGAATGGAGGAGTCACACTGTTTCATCATCATCATCACATGTAACACGAGGTTTATCCTCTATGTCCTCTCCTCCATGTAGATATAAAAAAAAAAAAAAAAAAAAAAAAAAAAAAAAAAAAAAAACAATTACAGGCTATCTCAGAATGGGGAGTCACACTGTTTCATCATCATCACATGTAACACGGTTTATCCTCTATGTCCTCTCCTCCATGTAGATATTATTACAGTAACACAATACCACCCTCCACGTCAGATTCACAGCACATTACAGGTCTATCCTCAGAATGGAGGAGTCACACTGTTTCATATCATCATCATCACATGTAACACGAGGTTTATCCTCTATGTCCTCTCCTCCATGTAGATATTATTACATGTAACACAATACCACCCTCCACGTCAGATTCACAAGCACATTACAGACTATCCTCAGAATGGAGGAGTCACACTGTTTCATCATCATATCACACATGTAACACGAGGTTTATCCTCTATGTCCTCTCCTCCATGTAGATATTATTACATGTAACACAATACCACCCTCCACGTCAGATTCACAGCACATTACAGGACTATCCTCAGAATGGAGGAGTCACACTGTTTCATCATCATCATCACATGTAACACGAGGTTTATCCTCTATGTCCTCTCCTCCATGTAGATATTATTACATGTAACACAATACCACCCTCCACGTCAGATTCACAGCACATTACAGGACTATCCTCAGAATGGAGGAGTCACACTGTTTCATCATCATCATCACATGTAACACGAGGTTTATCCTCTATGTCCTCTCCTCCATGTAGATATTATTACATGTAACACAATACCACCCTCCACGTCAGATTCACAGCACATTACAGACTATCCTCAGAATGGAGGAGTCACACTGTTTCATCATCATCATCACATGTAACACGAGGTTTATCCTCTATGTCCTCTCCTCCATGTAGATATTATTACATGTAACACAATACCACCCTCCACGTCAGATTCACAGCACATTACAGGTCTATCCTCAGAATGGAGGAGTCACACTGTTTCATCATCATCAATCACATGTAACACGAGGTTTATCCTCTATGTCCTCTCCTCCATGTAGATATTATTACATGTAACACAATACCACCCTCCACGTCAGATTCACAGCACATTACAGATCTATCCTCAGAATGGAGGAGTCACACTGTTTCATCATCATCATCACATGTAACACGAGGTTTATCCTCTATGTCCTCTCCTCCATGTAGATATTATTACATGTAACACAATACCACCCTCCACGTCAGATTCACAGCACATTACAGGTCTATCCTCAGAATGGAGGAGTCACACTGTTTCATCATCATCATCACATGTAACACGAGGTTTATCCTCTATGTCCTCTCCTCCATGTAGATATTATTACATGTAACACAATACACCCTCCACGTCAGATTCACAGCACATTACAGATCTATCCTCAGAATGGAGGAGTCACACTGTTTCATCATCATCATCACATGTAACACGAGGTTTATCCTCTATGTCCTCTCCTCCATGTAGATATTATTACATGTAACACAATACCACCCTCCACGTCAGATTCACAGCACATTACAGGACTATCCTCAGAATGGAGGAGTCACACTGTTTCATCATCATCATCACATGTAACACGAGGTTTATCCTCTATGTCCTCTCCTCCATGTAGATATTATTACATGTAACACAATACCACCCTCCACGTCAGATTCACAGCACATTACAGATCTATCCTCAGAATGGAGGAGTCACACTGTTTCATCATCATCATCACATGTAACACGAGGTTTATCCTCTATGTCCTCTCCTCCATGTAGATATTATTACATGTAACACAATACCACCCTCCACGTCAGATTCACAGCACATTACAGGACTATCCTCAGAATGGAGGAGTCACACTGTTTCATCATCATCATCACATGTAACACGGGTTTATCCTCTATGTCCTCTCCTCCATGTAGATATTATTACATGTAACACAATACCACCCTCCACGTCAGATTCACAGCACATTACAGTACTATCCTCAGAATGGAGGAGTCACACTGTTTCATCATCATCATCACATGTAACACGAGGTTTATCCTCTATGTCCTCTCCTCCATGTAGATATTATTACATGTAACACAATACCACCCTCCACGTCAGATTCACAGCACATTACAGATCTATCCTCAGAATGGAGGAGTCACACTGTTTCATCATCATCATCACATGTAACACGAGGTTTATCCTCTATGTCCTCTCCTCCATGTAGATATTATTACATGTAACACAATACCACCCTCCACGTCAGATTCACAGCACATTACAGGATCTATCCTCAGAATGGAGGAGTCACACTGTTTCATCATCATCATCACATGTAACACGAGGTTTATCCTCTATGTCCTCTCCTCCATGTAGATATTATTACATGTAACACAATACCACCCTCCACGTCAGATTCACAGCACATTACAGGATCTATCCTCAGAATGGAGGAGTCACACTGTTTCATCATCATCATCACATGTAACACGAGTTTATCCTCTATGTCCTCTCCTCCATGTAGATATTATTACATGTAACACAATACCACCCTCCACGTCAGATTCACAGCACATTACAGGACTATCCTCAGAATGGAGGAGTCACACTGTTTCATCATCATCATCACATGTAACACGAGGTTTATCCTCTATGTCCTCTCCTCCATGTAGATATTATTACATGTAACACAATACCACCCTCCACGTCAGATTCACAGCACATTACAGACTATCCTCAGAATGGAGGAGTCACACTGTTCATCATCATCATCACATGTAACACGGGTTTATCCTCTATGTCCTCTCCTCCATGTAGATATTATTACATGTAACAACAATACCACCCTCCACGTCAGATTCACAGCACATTACAGATCTATCCTCAGAATGGAGGAGTCACACTGTTTCATCATCATCATCATCACATGTAACACGAGGTTTATCCTCTATGTCCCTCCTCCATGTAGATATTATTACATTAACAATACACCCGTCATCACAGCATAGTCCTCATGGGGTCATTTCTATCACTACGGTTCTGTCCCCCAGAATACTAACAACCCTACTCTTCACAGCACATACAGACTCTCGAAGAGAGTCCAGTTTCAATCACACATGTACACAGTTATCCCTAGTCTCTCTCAGTATTTATTCTGTAAAAATACCACCCCCACGCAGATTCCAGCACATACAGGACTATCCAGAAGAGGTCACACTGTACATCAACACATGTAACACGGTTATCTCTAGCCTCTCCCCATGGATTTATTAATGTACCAATACCACCCCATCAGATTCACAGCACATTACAGCATCCCAGAATGGAGGAGTCACACTGTTTCACTCCAACATGTAACACAGGTTTATCTCTATGTCCTCCATGTAGATATATACATTACACATACCACCCTCACTCAGATCACAGCACATTACAGGCTACCCAATGGAGGAGTCACACTGTTTCATCTCATCACACTGTAACACGGGTTTATCCTCTATGTCCTCCTCATGTAATATTATTACATGAAACAATACCACCCTCCAGTCAGATTCACAGCACATACAGCTATCCTCAGAATGGAGGAGTCACACTGTATCATCATCATCACTGAACACGGGTTATCTCTATGTCCTCTCTCATGTAGATATTATTAATTAACCAATACCACCTCCATCAGATCACAGCACATTACAGACTATCCTCAGAATGGAGAGTCACACTGTTTCATCATCATCACATGTAACACGGTTTATCTCTATGTCTCTCTCCATGTAGATATTATTACATGACACAATACACCCCACGTCAGATCACAGCACATTACAGGACATCTCAATGAGAGTCACACTGTTTCATCATCATCATACTGTAACACGAGGTTTATCCTCATGTCCTCCTCCAGTAGATATATTACATGAAACAATACCACCCTCACGTCAATTCAAGCACATACAGACTATCCTCAATGGATCACCTGTTCATCATCATCATCACATGTAACAGGGTTTATCCTCTAGTCCCTCTCCATGTAGATATATTACATGTAACACAATACCACCCTCCACGTCAGATTCACAGCACATTACAGGCTATCCTCAAATGGAGGAGTCACACTGTTTCATCATCATCATCACATTAACACGAGGTTTATCCTCTATGTCCTCTCCTCATGTAGATATTATTACATGTAACACAATCCACCCTCACGTCAGATTCACAGACTTACAGACTATCCTCAGAATGGAGAGTCACACTGTTTCATCATCACATCAATGTAACACGGTTTATCCTCTATGTCCTCTCCTCCAGTAGATATTATTACATGTAACACAATACACCTCCCGTCGATCCAGCACATACAGACTATCCTCAAATGGAGGATCACACTGTTTTCACATCACACACTGTAACACGAGGTTATCCTCTAGTCCCTCCCCATTAGATATTATTACATGTAACACAAACCACCCTCCACGTCAGATTCACAGCACATTACAGGACTATCCTCAAATGGAGGAGTCACACTGTTCATCACATCATCACATGTAACACGAGTTTATCCTCTATGTCCTTCCTCCATGTGATATTATTACATGTAACACAATACCACCCTCCACGTCAGATTCACAGCCTTAAGACTATCCTCAGAATGGAGAGTCACACTGTTTCATCATCATCACATGTAACACGAGTTTATCCTCTATGTCCTCTCCTCCATGTAGATATTATTACATGTAACCAATACCACCCCCACGTCAATCACAGCACATTACAGACTATCCTCAGAATGGAGGAGTCACACTGTTCATATCATCATCACATGTAACACGGGTTTATCTCTATGTCCCTCTCCATGTAGATATTATTACATGTAACACAATACCACCCTCACGTCAGATTCACGTAACAACACCTCCCGTCAGATTCACCACATACATCCTCAGTGGAGATCACACTTCATCATACATCACATAACAGGTTTATCTATGTTCATCTCACATGTAATTATTACAGTTAACCACTCAGTCTCCTCCATTAGTATTCCATTAAGAGATCCACCTATCACACACATTAAACAGGTTACCCTTTCCTCCTCATTAAATTTATTAAATACCAACTCTCCATGTTCACACACATTAACAGTCTTCCAAAGATACACCTCCATTATTCCACATACATCTCCCTCAGATAGCATTACACTTCATCATCATATACATGTAACAGAGTTACCTCACTCCACTCATTACATTTTACAGTGCTATCACTCCCGTCTATATTCGCCCCATCCTAGATATGAGTACATTAACTTCATACCACCCCATCAGTACACCTTTATCCTCTTCCTCCATGGTAATACATTAACATCACCTCACATGTAAACAGTTATCCTATTCCTCCATGAGATCACATTACAATATCTAATTAACCCAGTTTATCCTCTATGTCCTCTCCATGAGTTCCCTTTTTTTAAGGGTTTTTTAAAATGGGGGGTCATTTTATATTTTAAAAATGAAAACCCCTTTTATTTAGCCTTTTCCCCATGTAAAATTTTAAACAGAAAAAACCCCCCTCCATAGTCACAGAAATTAAATTACCCTCAAAATGGGGGGTCCCCCTTTTCCCATCTTTTCCTGAAAGGTTTTATTCTATGCCCTTCCCTCCGGGTGTTTTTTTAAAAATTAAACAATACCCCCCAAATTAAGCACAAAAACCTACCCTCAAGGGGATAAAATTTTTATTATTTTTAAAGAGTTTATTCATTCCTCCCTCCTGTAGAAAACTTTAAACCAAAAACCCCTACTAATTTCCCCAAATTTTACGGGTTTATCCCGGGGGGTACCTGTTTATTATAAAATGAAAATTTTCCCTTTTTCCCCCCCCAGTAAATTTAAACCTGAAACCAAAAACCACCCCCACTCGTTTAAGCTTTTCAATTTCCCCAAAAGGGGTTACTTTTTATTACCTTAAAAAGGGGTTTATCCTCTATTCCCCCCCAATGATTAAATTTTTAAAAATACCCCTAGTAGTTACCCCTTTTAAAATTTCCTGAAGGGGGGTCCTTTCTTCCATCATAATTAAAATTTACCTTTTTTTTTGTAGTTTTTTGAAAAAAAACCCACCCCCCAGAGTTAAATTTTTAAAATTTTCCCTCAAAGGGGAATCAAGTTATCTCTTTCCTTTTCGGGGTTTTTTTTATTCCCCCCCAGTAGATTTTTAAATTAAAAAATCCACCCCCCAGAGTTTTCACCTTTAAATTACCCCAAAATGGGGGAAAAATTTTTTCTATTTCCTTGAAAAATTTTACCCTTTCCCCCCCAGTAGATTAACAAAAAATCCACCCCAGAGTTTTCACCCTTAAATCACCCTCACTGGGGGTCCCCTTTTCAAAAATATACATGTAACAACCTTTTGTCCCCCCTTTTAAAATTTTTTAAAATAAAAATCCCCCCTCCTAAATTCCAGAAACGGGTTACCCTAAAGGGGGTCCCTTTTTCATAATTTAATGAAAACCATTTTCCCTTGCCCCTTTTCAATTAAAAATTATTAATTTTCCTTCCCCCCTCATCATTCACACCTTACGGTTACCCTCAAAGGGGTTTTTTTAACATTTTTAAAATCATTCTTTAAATTAAATTTTTATCCTTTTAAATCCCACAGGGGGCCCCTTTCCCCCAAGGGAAAGTTTATTCCCCCCCTTTTTAAAAAATTTAACCCCCTGAGTTCAAAACCGGTTTCCCTCAAATAATTTCCCCCGTTTATTCTAACCTTAAACCGGGGTTTATTTTTTGTTTCCTCCCCCCCAAAGTAATTAAAAGAACAAACCCCCTACTCGTTTAAGTTTTTTAAAATCTATAAAATGGGGGGCCCCCTTTTTTAATCTTATCTCCCTTCCGGGTTTTTTTTGCCCTTCCCCCCAGTAGATTTTTAAACTTTTTCCAAAAAACCCCCCCACGTCAATTCAAAAATTCGGGTTTCCTCATTGGGGTCCCTTTTCATTTTTTAATACTGTAAAACCTTACCTCCCCCCTTAATTTAATTTTTTAACAAAATCCCCTTAGTTCAAAACATTCGGGTCCCCGGGGGGTCCATTTTCTTTATATAAAAGAAAAAATTAACCTCGGGCCCTTCCCCCGGGATTTATTACTTAAACAAATACCCCCCTACTCAATTCACACCTTACAGGTACCCTCAAAGGGGGGTTCCCATGTTTTCTTCTTTTTAACCGGGTTTTTTCCTTTGTCTTCCCCCTGAGAAAAACTGTCCAAAATCCCACCCCCCAATCAGAAACCCGGGTTTCCTCGGGAGTCCATTTTTATTTTAATTTTAAACAATTTTCTCTTTTTTTGGAAAATTTTAAACAGTCCAAAAACCACCCCCACCAATTCCCGGACCATTACAGGTTTATAAAAAAATTTAAACATTTCTTCCCATTTTACATGAACCCCCATTTTTTCCCAGTCCTTCCCCCTTTGGGGATATTATATCAGGAAACAAAATTACCCCCCCTTTTAATTTAAGCCCCTTCAAACCCACAGCAATTATCCCTGCACCTTCATTTATCAGAAAACACTTTTCCTTTTTCCCCCCCCATTGTATTTTTAAGTAACACAATCCCCCTACTGACACAGACTTAAAGGTTTCCCTCAGGGGAAAACTTTTTCATCATAAACGGTAAACTTTATTTTACCTTCCCCCATGTGAATTTTTTCTGTCTTCCCCCTCACTCAATTACGTTACGGTTCCCTCAAATGGGGGTACATTTTTCCATTTTCCCCAAATTAACACGGGGTTTACCCTTTCCTTCCCCCATGAGATTTTAACATGAAACAAAACCCCCCCCTCTTTTCCCCAATTCAGGAATTAGAAAACCCCTTTTTTCCATTCACCCTTTAAACAGGTTTTTCCCTCATGTTTTGAAATATTTTACATGTAACAAAATACCCCCCCCGTCTTCCCAAAATTAAATTCCCTGAAAACACTTTTCAATTAAATCACAGAAACATTTTTCTTTTCCCCCCCAGGGAGATTTTTCTTAAACATCCACCCCCCACGGTTCCCGGCCTTCGGGATATTAGAAAACCCTTTTTATTTTCATCATAAGTACAGGTTTTACCCATGTCTCCCCCATTAATTTAAATTTAACCAAAAACCCCCCCAAAATTAAACTTTAAAACACCCAAAAATAGGGTCCATTTTTCAATAACCCAGAAAGGGGGGTTTACCTCTTGCCCTCCCCTCCATTGTATTATTTAACAAAATCCCCCCCAAATTCCCAAGAAATTAACATTAAAATATTCCAGTTCACCACAAAATTAAACCGGTTTTTATCCATGCCCCCCCATGAAATTTTTTCTTTTGTAACCTTTCCCCCAAAAATTTCTTTCCCCATTAAAATTACCCTCAAATAACCACTTTTTATACACACATTAACCCCGGGTTTTTTCCTTATGTTCCCCCCGGGTTATTTAATAAAAACAATCCACCCCCCATAGTTAAGAATTTTCCACACCTTTCAAATGGGGGATCCACTTTTCATCATAAAAAGAAACCCGGGTTTATCTCTTTTCCTTTAAGTTTAAATCATGTCCTTCCCCCTGTGATTACCTTCCCTTTCCCAAATGGGGGGTCATTTTTTCATACATAAAAGAAACCTTTTTTTCCCTTTTTCCTTCTCCCCCAAATTTAACAGTAAAAAAATTCCCCCCTTTCCAGTAGTTTCAGAAAACACCTCAAAAATTACGTAAATTTACAATCATCACTGAAAGGGTTTTTTTCCTCTATGTTTCCTCCCCCCAGTGGGTTTTTAAAACATTAACACAAAAACCCCCCTTTCCCTAATTCAAGAATTTATTTTTTTTAAATTTAAAAACAACTCCCCCCCAAAAAAATTTAATTAACCCCGGTTTCACTTTTTCTTGAAACAGGGGTTTTTCCCTTTTGTTCCCCCCATGAAATATTTTTTCATGAAAAACCCCCCACCCCCCACTCAACCGAAATTAGGGGTTTTTCCCCAGATGGGGGAGAATTTTCCTTCATCATCCTTTCGGGGTTTTCCTTTTTCCTCTCCCCCTTGTATTATTTTAACAAAATCCCCCCCATTTCAGTTTCCAGAACATTCAGGGACCAAGGGGGTAAATTTTCTAAAATTTTGAAACAGGGTTTATCCTTTGTCCCCCCCATGTAATTTATTCAAAAATACAATCTTCCAGCATTAAGTTTCCCCCGAATAAGGAATAATTTTCACATTTCACATTACAAAGGGGTTTACCCTATGCCCTCATTTGAATATTATTACTTAAACCCTCCCCCCTTTCAGCCAAAAAATTAAGGGACTATTCAGAATGGGGGGTCACACTTTTTCCCATCTCAAAAATGTAACAGGGTTTTTTCCCTTTGCCCTCTCCCCCATGAGTATTTTACTTTGAAACCCAATCCCACCTCCCGTCAGATTCACGCAAATTCAAAAAAAGGGGAATTTTTCATTATCATTCGGGGGTTTACCTTTTCCTCCCCTTTAATTTTTAAAAATTAAACAAATAATCCCTCGGTTTACGCACATTACGGGTTATCTCCAGAATGGAGGAGTCCACTTTTTCCCTTCTCATCAATGTAAAGGGGTTTATTCTATGCCCTCTCCTCCATGTAGTTTTTCATGTAACAAAAATACCCCCCCCAGTAGTTCACGCACTTACTTTTATCTCAAAATTGGGGAGTAACTTTTTCATCTATCACATGAAAACCGGGTTTTACCCTCTTGCCCTTCCTCATGTGATTTTTACATGTAAAAAATACCCCCCCACGTCAGATTAAAGCACTTAAAGGGGTTTTCCTCAAAATGGGGGGTCACACGTTTCATTTTTCATAAATTTTTAACAGGGGGTTTTCCCTTGTCTCCCTCTTGTTTATTTTCATGAAAACCCCAATACCCCCCCCGCGATTCACAGCATTCGGGTACCCTCAAAAGGGGGAGTCACACTTTTTCACATAATCAATGAAACCCGGGTTTTTATCCTTATGTCCTCTCCCCCATGTAGATTTTTAAATTGCCCCCAATACCCCCCCAGTGTTAAGACATTACGACTTCCTAAAATGGGGCACACTTTTCTCATACCCTGTAACAGGGGTTTTTCCTCTATGCCCTTTTCCCCCATGAGATATTTTTAAAATGTAACACAATACCACCCCCCCCGTCGGGATTCAAGCACATTACTTTTTCCTCAAATGGAGGAGTCAACTGTTTATATCTTTTGAAACCGGGTTTTCCTTATGTCCTTCCCCTGTAGATATTAAATGTAAAAATACCCCCTCCCGTCGTTTCCAGCCCAAAAGGGACTTTTCCTAAAAGGGGGGAAGTCCACGGGTTTCTCTATCCTGTAACACGGGTTTTTTACCCTTTGTCCCTCCCCCCAGAGATATTTTTAATGTAAAAAAACCCACCCCCCAGTCGTTTCCAAAATTTAAGGACTACCCTCAAATGGAGGATCCCCGTTTCCATCATAAATGAAAACCGGGTTTTTTTGTCCTCTCCCCCATGTAGTATTTTTTAATGTAACACAAAACCCCCTCCACGTTTAAAAGTTTCCTCAAAGGGGGGGTCCCTTTTCATCATCATAAATGAAACGGGTTTTTCTCTTGTCTCTCCCCATGTGATATTTTTAAATGTAACAAAATCCCACCCCCCAGGGCAGTTTTCCGCTTTTTAAAGGGTTATCCTAAAAAAAGGAGTCCTTTTCTCACATCACATGAAAACAGGGGGTTTTTCTCTTTTTCCTCTAAATTTTTGTATTTTTCTTTGAACAAATACACCCCCCAGTCAGTTCACCACTTACGGAAATTCCCTCAGTTTGGGGGCACATTTTCATCATCATCACATTTTTAACGGGTTTATTCTATGTCTCCCCCCTTGTGATTTATTACTGAAAACCCCAATCCCCCCTCCACTCGTTTCCAGAATTAAAGACTACCCTCGAAGGGAGGAGAAAATGTTTCTCATCATAATGGAAACCCGGGTTTTACCCTCTATTTTCCTCTCCGTAATTTTATTCATGTAACCATACCCCCCCCATCAACCCCACATTACAAATTTGAAGGGGGTTTTCACTTTTTCTCATCATATCATGAAACACGAGGTTTTTCTGGGTTCTCCCCCATTAGTTTTAAACTGTAAAAATTACCACCCCCCCCGTCAGTTCCCCGAAATTTACGGGTTTACCCTCAGAAGGGGGGGGTCACATGTTTTTTCATTCTCACTGTCCCCCCCGGGGTTTTTCCTTTTCCTTCCCCCAGAAATTTTTAAATTTAAACATTTCCACCCCCCACGAATTCAGATTTCAAAGGGCACTTTTTCCAAATCTTTTCCCCCCAATTTTTTAATCACATTTTCCAATTTCATTTTAATGTAACTTTTATCACTTCATTTTCCTTTCCTATGTTTTTTTTTTAAAATTAAATCACCCCCAAATTCCCTTCGGCCCCCGGGCCTTTCACAACTTCCGGTTTTCTTTCCTCCCGGGGGGTTAAAATTTTTCCAAAATTTAATCATTTAATTTAACGGGGTTTACCCCTTTTTTCCCTTTTTGTTTTTTTTAAAATTTTTCAGAAACCACAATCCTCCCTAAGTTTCAAAGGGACCAAAATTTTTTTCAGGTTTTTTCCCCTGTAGGTTTTAGAAAAAACCCCGGGGCCTTCTTTTCAAGGGGGAACAGGGGTTTACCCTCTATGTCCTTCCCCCGGGGTTTTTTAAATTTAAAACCCCAATCCCCCCTTCCAAAACGTCAAATTAACTGCCACTTACAGATTTACCCTTTTTCCAGCTGGAATTAACCTTTTCATCACAACATACAGGTATCCTAGGGTCCTGTTATATTACTGTAACCTTACTCAGTCCTTCAAGAAATTAATTACAATACTCACTCGTTACACCATACAGGTTTTGATGTCCTCATATATTAATGTACACATACCCATCCTCTCCAGAATTATAATGAATCACTTTCATCACAACATTAGGATCCTCATGATCATGTATTATACAGTAACACAACTCAGTCTCCCATAATTATATGAACATCCTCACTCATCACAGCAAGGTATCCATGGTCCTGTTATATTACTGTAACACATTATCCTCAGCCCCTATGGATTCGTATACATCTCAATCCAGAATCAGTTATCTCAGGGGTACATGTAATATATAATGTACACATCCTAGTCCATAGTTTATCTCAAATACTCACGTCTTCACAAA
Organism: Oophaga sylvatica; assembly: GCA_033576555.1. Lineage (NCBI taxonomy): Eukaryota > Metazoa > Chordata > Amphibia > Anura > Dendrobatidae > Oophaga > Oophaga sylvatica. The sequence continues at coordinate 6,370 of JARQOD010012309.1, read as the reverse complement.
TACAGGACCGTACCATGTTCTCCATTAATTACAGTTACCATCCTCCTCGTAGATTAACTACTACCTCAGAGATCACACTTCATTATCTGAAGTATTTTTATTCTTCCTGTAACATTTATTTCCCCTCAGTAGATTAAGTACATAACAGTCTTCACACACATTACGTTCCTCATGATACTTTAATTATCTACATCCCGGTTACGCTTCAGATATTATTAATGAATCCACTCCTCATTAAGAACGTATCCTGATAGTAATTTTCATTACATAACCGGGTTACTAGCTTCTCGAGATATTTATTACACATAACCCCACGGTACAGCTTATTGAATGGGTACATACCTATCTATTACAGATTACGTCTTCTCGAGATTTACATGTACCTACACTCACGGATTACATTAGTACCTAATGAGTCATGTTCAATCACTCCAGTCAGGTTATCCTTATGTCTTCCTCATGAGTAATCGTCATCCCTCCATCAATTACACTTATTTCTCAATGAGATATGTACATCACTCAGTAACACGATTACCTATCTCTTGAGATAAGTCCATCACTCAGTCAACAGCTTACTTTCCTCTGAGGATACATGTATCACAATCATCCAGTACAGATCGTCTTCCTCGTGAATTACATGTACATCATCATCAATTACACATTACATTCCCATGAGATACAGTTCACAATATCACTACACGAGTTACCTATGTCTTCTCAGTGATTCATGTACCAATCACCTCACGGTTACTTGTATCTCGATAATACATGTTCACATATCATCTGTAAACAGTTTACCTATCCTCATGAGATAACTGTCACTCCACTCCTGACACAGTTACTCTATCCTCATGGAATAATGTACAATACACCGTAACACAGGTTTATCCTCATGAGCTCAGTATTTTTACTGTAACATACTCTGTCTTCCCATAGATATTAATGAATCCCTTTCATTCAATCATACAGGTATCCTCATGTTCCTGTGATATATACATGTACACATACCGTCTCATTAATTAGAACCCAACCAGTTCATCTCAATTACAGTTATCTCATGTCCATGTATATTATTCATGTAACACATACCCCCTCCAGTTAATAATCACTCAATAGTACACTTCAATATCTCAGAAGAGGTATGTCTCTCTTATTAACAGACCTCCCCCAGAGATTAACATTAAAATCCATAGAGTCACTTTTATCATCCAGAAGGGATCCCTTTCTCTCTCTGTAGATTATTAATGTCTCCTCCGTAATTAAACATATACTCATGAGTCACTTCAATATCTCAATGAGAGGTTTTTAGTCTTCTCCAGTAGTTATATGTCCTCCATAATTAACACATACAGGAATCTTCCAGAATGGAGTGTCACACGTTTCATCATCATCATCACATGTAACAGGTTTATCCTCTATGTCCTCTCCTCATGTAGATATTATTACATGTAACACAATACCACCTCCACGTCAGATTCACAGACATACTACTAATCCTCAGAAGGCAGTCACACTTCATCATCACACAATGTAACACTATTTTTTCCTCTATGTATCTCACTGTAACACTATCTCTAAGCATACCACCTCTACTGATACCAATGAGGAGTACCTGTTTAGATCACAATTACATTTTCTCTTTGTCACTTTTACCTATGTTCTCCATGTAACTATACATGTAGTTTAAACCAACAGAACTCAAGAGGATCACACTATCACTATCAGAAACGGTTTCATCAAATCCTTCCATGTAACAGAGGTTTATCCTCTATGTCCCTCCCAGTAGAATTTACATGTAACACATACACCCTACGTCAGATTAAGCAATTACAGATCATTTCAATGAGAGTACACTGTTTCATATCATCCACATGTAACACGAGGTTTTATCTTAGCTCCTCCTGTAGTATTATTACATGTAAACAAACCCTCAAGTAGATCAACTTAAATATCCTCAGAATGGGGGTTTCACACTTTCATCTCATCAACATGTAACACGGTTTATCTCAATCCTCCTCCATGTAGATTTATACATGTAACCAATACACCCTCCACGTCGAGATTCAAGCAATTACAGACTACCGAAGAGGAGGTCACACTTGTTCATCTCATTCAATAAACATTCCATACCCTCCACGAGTTTACTCTAGACCTATCCTCCAGTAGATTCATTACATGTAAACTATCACACAGTACAGTTTACTCACCTTCCTCAATGTAGGTTACATGTCCATACACCCTACATGTACGTTTACCTCAAACTCCTCCAGTAGAGATTACTTGTTACACATACCACCTCCACTGATCACAGAAGTTTACATATCTCTCCTCCAATGGTTTTCACATGTTCACATTTCCATGTACACGTTAAATTTCTCCTCCTCAGATGAGGTACATTTACATTCACCAACCCCACGTCGGGTTTATAAATAGTCTATCCTCAAAATATCATATACATATCACCATCACATACACAGATTACAGCTATTCCTCACCTCGTGAAATCTGTTATCACAATCACTCCACGTTGATCACTGACTTACTCTATGTATATTTAAGTACATTTTCATCAACCATCCTTTAAACCAGTTTACCTATTCCTCTCGAATGAGAACTGTTCATTAATCATATACCAGTACGTCGTATCACAGCATTCAGATATTTAGAAACAATCCACCCTCCGTCATTCAACATTACAGACTTTCTCTAGGGTCACCATGTTTATCATCATGATCACATGCCCTCAGGGTTTTCCCTAGTCCTTATGGATATTTTAATGTAAATCCCCTTTCACTTCACAACATTACAGGACTATCTCAGATGGAGGAGTCACCTGTTTAATCATATACATGTAACACATTTACCTTGTCCTCTCCATGTATCATTACATGATAATCTAACGGGTCACATTTCACATTCAACAATTCAAATGGTTAAATCTATGTTTCCTCATGAGTTTATACATGTAACCATCCCTACTCATTTCACCATTAATTATCCATGAAATCACACTGTTTACACACTCAGGACTTTTAATAGGTATGTCACATGTTTATTTCATCACATGTAACACAGTTTCCCGTCCCCCTCATTAATCATTATTACATGTAACAAAATACCACCCTCACAATTCAGACATTACAGATTATCTCAGATGGAGGGTCACTTCTCTATATAATATACATGTAACACATACCCTTCCTCATGTCTACATTACATGTATCAATAACACACGTATCATCCTGCACTTTAAAACGTTTATCCTTTCCTGGTTCAGAGTTTATTACATAATGTAACACGGGTTAACTCTTCTCCCCATGTACAGTATTATTTTTAAAAAACCCCCATTTAACATTACGATCATGTAAACGAGGTTCTCATGTTCATCCATCATACATGTAAAAGGGTAATCATCTATTCCCCTCCATTACAGATATTATTAAATACACATTACCACCTCAGCGTTACACACATTACAGGATATCTCAGAATGGGGTCACACTTTTCCTCATTAATGAAAAAGGGTATCATATAGTCCTCCCTCAATTAATTATACTATTCAAATAGAGTCCACCTGTTCTCACACATACAGAAACCAGTAGGTAGTCACCTGTTTCATTAATCAATGATAACGTTTATCCTATTCTCTTCCATGTAGATTATTCTTTTAAAAATAATCCACGTTAGATTCACACATAAAGGACTTATCCTCAGAATGGAGGATCACTTCTCATTTCATATTACATTAACCATAACTCCTCCCTGTTAGATATTTTAATTCCTCAAAATACCACCCTCCTCAGTTCACACACATTACAGATCTATCCACAGGGTCACTTTTCTCTTCATCAATGTAACTCATGTTTATCCTCCCTCCCGTCAGATTATATACATTACAGAACCCACCCACTAGTCACATTAAAATTCAGGATCCTTCAGATGGGGTACACTGTTCATCATCACCCATCCTTAATAGTTTATTATTTCATACATGAACTACATCAGATTCACATACACTCCCATCACTCAGAATGGAGGAGTCAACTGTTTCTCAACATATCAACTGTTCACAGGTTATCCTTATGTTCCACATTATTATTATTCTAAAATATACCATCACACAGATACACCACATTACAGATCTTTCCTAGAATGGAGGAGCATTTTCATCATCAATCCATGTAAACACGAGGTTTATCCTCTATGTCCTCTCCTCCATGTAGATATTATTACATGTAACACAATACCACCCTCCACGTCAGATTCCAGCACATTACAGGACTATCCTCAGAATGGAGGAGTACACTGTTTATCATTCATCATCATTAACACGAGTGTTACCGCTTTGTCCTCTCCTCCATGTAGATATTATTACATGTACAAAATACACCCTCCAGTCGTTACAGCAATTCAGGACTATCTCAGAATGGAGAGAGTCAAGTATCATCATTTCATCACATGATACACGGGTTTATCCTCTATGTCCTCCATAATATTATTACATGTAAATAATACCACCCTCCACGTCAGATTCCACCATTACGGTTTCAAATGGAGAGTCACATGTTTACACTTCATATAATCAATTAACAGGGTTTATCTCTTTCTTCCTCTGTAGATATTATTACTGTACACAATACCACCCTCCACGTCAGATTAAGCACATTACAGGATCCTGAATGGAGGAGTCACACTGTTTCATCATATCACATGTAACACGAGGTTTATCTTATCCTCTCCTCCATGTAGATATTATTAATGTAACACAATACCACCCTACCATCACAGATTCACAGACATTACAGGACTACCTCAGAATGGAGGAGTCAACTGTTTCATCATCCACATATGTAACACGGGTTTTACCTCTATGTCCTCTCCATGAGTAATTTTATCAATACCACCCTCATGTAAATTCACGCACTTCAGACTATCTAGATATGGAAGGAGGTCACACTGTTTCATCATCATCATCATCAGTAACACGGGGTTTATCCTCTATGTCCTCCTCCATGTAATTATTACATGTAACACATACACACCCCACGTGATTCACAGCACTTACAGTCTATCCTCAGAATGGAGGAGTCACACTGTTTCATCATCTAGCTCACATGTAACACGGGGTTTTATCCATTGTCTCTCCTCATGTATATTATTACATGTAACACATACCACCCTCCACGTCAGATTCACAGCACATTACAGGACTATCCTCAGAATGGAGGAGTCACACTGTTTCATCATCATCATCAATGTAACACGAGGTTTATCCTCTATGTCCTTCCTCCATGTAGATATTATTTAACATAACACACCCCCCATCACAATTACAGTATCTAGAATGGAGGAGTCCATTATCATCATCACATGTACACGGTTTATCTTATCTCTCAAGTAGTTTATTACATGTAAAAACCCCCTCACGTCAGATTCACAGCAATTACAGGACTATCCAGATGGAGCACAACGTTCATCATCAACATGTAATCCGGTGTTTTCTTATGCATCTCCTCCAAGGTTTATTCATGTAAATAATCCCCTATATAATTCAAGCACATTACAGGTTTCCTCAGAATGAGGAGTACATCTACATCATAATAATGTAACCGAGGTTTATCTCTATGTCTCTCCTCCATGTAATATTATTACTCTTACACATACTCTGTACACCATACACCTCCACCAGATCGCAATTCAACATCCCATAGAGTCCCTTTTCACACTTTAAAATTACGGGAACACTTTCATCACTCATTAGATATACATGTAAAATCCATTCTCCTCATTACATATTTAAAGGTAATCCAATCCTCACTCTTCCTTTAATCATCCAGTAACACCGTTTCTTTCCTCCTCCATCACATTACACGGCTCATCCCCCCCGTCTTCAACAATTACAGTCCCTCAGAATGAGGATCCACCCGTTTCATCAAATCACAGTACACGGTATCTATGTCCTCTCCTCCTTGTAGATATTATTACATGTAACAAAATTACCACCCCCACTCAGATTCACAGCACATTACAGGACTATCCTCAGAATGGGGGAGTCACATTGTTTCATCATATCACACATGTAACACGGGGTTTATCCTCTAGGTCCTCTCCTCCTTGTAGATATTATTACATGTAACACAATCCCACCCCCACGCAGTTTCACAGAAATTTACAACATCCTCAGAAGGGAGGGGAGTCCACTTTTTTCATAAACATCATCACATGAAACACGGGGTTTTAAATCCTCTAGGTCCTCTCCTCCATTTTTAAAAATTATTACATGTAACAAAATACCCCCCTCCACGTCAGTTTTCAAGCACTTTACAATCTATCCTCAAAAATGGAGGATCACACTGTTTCATCACCCTCA
>JARQOD010012308.1:0-20208 GCA_033576555.1 Oophaga sylvatica | reverse complement strand
CCGTGCTGAAGAGAGCGAAAGGGTCCAGGGCAGAGACAGCAATTGAAGCTGTGCCCCATCCTGAAGAAGGAAGGACCAGGCAAACATCGGGGAACGGTCCCTAGACTAGTGGGTCAGTTCAACGCCACTAGTAACACCGCGTCTAGTGGGACTCTTCAAGGGCCACTAGCTGCCATATTCCCATCCGGGAGGAAGCTCAGGGATCAAGTACGTCCAGGCCTCCGACGGTGTCTCGGTCTCCGATTGTAATAAGGAGGGCAGTGCACCGGGACATCGGGTCGTGCCTGTAAACTGAAAGGATCCAATACTACCACGTCCGAGGGCTCTGTGGTAGGGAGGTGCAGAGAAGGAGTAAGGAGTGTAGCACCAAGAAGCCGGAAAGGAACATAAAGGGAGTCTTTGGGAGTGTGACCAATCTATCTGAGGGTTGCTGGACTACTCACTGGAGGACACAGTGCCCGGCTGGAATCTGTACTACGCATAACAGATGTGAGTAAACCTTTAAAACTGCAACAGAACTGCTTCCTGCATTATTTCTTCTCCACCACTCCACTCTGCTACATCTCTCTTGCACCATTGCTTCCCCTTTCATCTACCTGCCCTGGGAGGACACAGTCTTACCTGTAGGAGACTTTACACCAAGCTGCACAACACCATCCCTCCCAGAGGACCTGCACAGCAGCGCTGGTCACCCTGACCAGGTACTACAGGTGGCGTCACGACAAACTACACGAACATTTATTCCCCTGTAAATATCCCCTTTTCGTGAGCCCCAGGGCCACGGACCGAGCTGCAGCTACCGTGACATTCCCCATAGAAATCAACGGGCTCGGTGCCGAGTACCCCACGGCCCTGGCAGGCGGCTCACATGACCTTACATTTATCCCCATTAAAGCTCATTTGCCATTTATCAGCCCAAGCTTCTAGTTTACATAAATCCTCCTGTAATATAAAATTGTCCTCCTCTGTATTTATTATCCTGCAGAGTTTAGTGTCATCTGCAAATATTGAAATACTACTCTGTATGCCCCCTACAAGGTCATTAATAAATATGTTAAAGAGAAGCAGCCCCAATACTGACCCCTGTGGTACCCCACTGCTAACCGTGACCCAGTCCTAGTGTGCTCCATTAATAACCACCCTTTGTTTTCTATCCATGAGCCAGTTCTTAACCCACTTACACATATTTTCCCCTATCCCCATTGTTCTCATTTTATGTATCAACCTTTTGTGTGGCACCATATCAAAAGCTTTTGAGAAGTCCATGAACACCACGTCCACTGCATTCCCTTGGTCCAGTCCTGAACTTACCCCTTCATAAAAGCTTATCAGATTAGTCTGACAAGAACGGTCCCTCGTAAACCCATGCTGATACTGTGTCATGAGGTTATTCAGCCTCAGATACTCCAATATAGTATCCCTTAAAAAACCCTCCAGGATTTTACCCACAGTAGATGTTAAGCTCACTGGTCTATAAATTTCAGGTTCAGTTTTTGCCCCCTTTTTGAATATTGGAACCACATTTGCTATACGCCAGTCCTGTGGTACAGACCCCGTTATTATGGAATCTTTAAAGATTAAAAATAATGGTCTATCTATGACTGTACTTAATTCCTGCAGTACTCAGGGGTGTATCCCATCCGGGCCCGGGGATTTGTCAACTTTAGTGATTTTTAGATGCCGCCGTACTTCCTGCTGGGTTAAGCAGGTGACATTTAATGGAGAAATTTTTTTATCACTGATCATGTTATCTGTCATGGGATTTTCTTGTGTAAATACAGTTGAAAAAAGTCATTTAGCATATTGGCTTTTTCCTCATCCTCATCCACCATTTCACCCAGACTATTTTTAAGGCGACCAACACTATCATTTTTTAGTTTCTTGCTATTTATGTAGTTAAAGAATATTTTGGGATTATTTTTACTTTCTCTGGCAATGCGTCTCTCTGCCTCAATCTTTGCTGTCTTGATTTGCTTTTTACAGAATTTATTCAGTCTTCTGTATTTATTTAATGCCTCATCACTACCTACTTGCTTTAATTCCCTAAACGCTTTCTTTTTGTCACTTATTGCGCCCCTTACAGCTCTATTTAGCCATAGTGGTTTCCTCCTAATTCTAGCATGTTTATTCCCATAGGGTATATACTGTGCACAGGTCCTATTCAGGATGCTAATAAACGTCTCCCATTTTCTTTGTGTATTTTTATGTCTCAGGATATTGTCCCAGTTTATTGCACTAAGATCATCTCTCATCCGTTGGAAATTTGCCTTCCTGAAGTTTAGTGTCCTTGTAACCCCTCGACTACACATCTTATTAAAGGATACATGAAAGCTTATTATTTTGTGATCACTATTACCCAAGTGACCCCAACCCTTATATTTGATATGCGGTCTGGCCTGTTGGTTAATATTAGGTCTAGCAGTGCCCCCCCTCTTGTTGGGTCCTGAACTAGTTGTGAAAGGTAATTGTCTCTCATAGTTGCCAAAAACCTATTACCTTTGCTGGAACTACAGGTTTCCGTTCCCCAATGTATATCAGGGTAGTTGAAGTCCCCCATAATAATGACTTCTCATTGAGTCGCTGCTTCATCTATTTGCTTTACGAGGATATTCTCTGTTGCTTCCATTATTTTAGGAGACTTATAACAACCCCTATCAGTAATTTATTATTTTTCCCCCTCCCCTAATCTCCACCCACAGAGACTCTACATCTTCATTAGATTCACAGATATCATGCAGGATGGGTTTTAAGGATGATTTTACATTTAAACACACACCCCCACCTCGCTTATTTTTACGGTCATTTCTAAACAGACTATAGCCCTGTAAATTAACCACCCAGTCGTGGCTCTCATCCAGCCAAGTCTCAGATATCCCCACCATGTCATAATTATGCTCCAACAAAATTAATTCTAATTCCGCCATTTTGTTGGTGAGGCTTCTAGCATTAGTATACATGCACTTTATGTATCTCTCTGTACCGCTATTCTTTCTTAAATTATTAACTGTTCTAACCCCAACCCCCATGCCACCCCCACCCCCAATTTCATTATTTGTGCCCAGGTCTCTATCTGCACTGCCTTCCCCTCCTATAAAATGAATACCCTCCCCCCTAGTCCCTAGTTTAAAGACTCCTCCAACCTTCTAGCCATTTTCTCCCCCAGCACAGCTGCACCCTCCCCATTGAGGTGCAGCCCGTCCCTAGCGTAGAACCTGTAGCCAACTGAGAAGTCGGCCTAGTTCTCCAGGAACCCAAACCCCTCCTTCCTACACCAATTCTTGAGCCACTTATTAACTTCCCTAATCTCCCGTTGCCTCTCTAGTGTGGCACGTGGTACAGGCAGTATTTCAGAAAATACCACATTGGAGGTCCTTGCTTTATGCTTGCAGCCTAATTCCCTGAAATCGTCTTTAAGGACCTTCCACCTACCTCTAACTTTGTCATTTGTGCCAATGTGCACCATGACCGCTGGGTCCTCACCAGCCCCTCCCAGTAATCTGTCAACCCGATCAGCGATGTGTCGGACTCGAGCGCCAGGTAGGCAGCACACTGTTCGACGATCCCTGTCTTTTGACAGATTGCCCTATCTGTTCCCCTAATAATTGAGTCCCCCACTACCAGCACCTGTCTGGCCTGCCCTGCTCTCCTAATTCCCCCCTTACTGGAGAAGATACTCCTCCGGCTTTCAGAGGACATGCCCCACCACTCCCATCATCGCCCATTCCACCACCTCCATCATTGCATTCTCCCCCACCACCTCCATCATCATTGCTTTTTCCCCACCACCATCATTGCCCTTTCCACCACCTCTATCATTGCCTTCTCCTCCACCACCCAATCATTGCCTCCTTCCCCATCACTCATATCATTGCCTTTTCCACTACTACCATCATTGCCTTCTCCCCACCCCATCATTGCCCTTTCCACCACTTCCATTATTTCCTCCTTCCCCACCATCCCCATCATTACCCTCTCAATCACCCTATCATTGCCTTCTCCCCATCACCCCATCATTAACTTCTCCCCATCATTGCCTTCCCCATCACCCCATCATTGCCTTCTCCCATCACCCCCATCATGTCCTTCTCCCCATCACCACCATCATGGCCTTCTCCCCATCACCCCCATCATTGCCCTCTCCCCATCACCATCATCATTGCCCTCTCCCCATCACCCCCATCATTTCCCTATCCCCATCACCCCCATCATTGCCTTCTCCCCATCATTGCCTTCTCCCAATCACCCCATCATTGCCTTCTCCCCATCACCCCCATCATGTCCTTCTCCCCATCACCCCATCATTGCCCTCTCCCCATCACCACCATCATTGCTCTCTCCCCATCACCTCCATCAATGCCTTCTCCCCATCACCCCCATCATTGCCTTCTCCCCATCACCCCAATCATGGCTTTCTCCATCACCTCCATCATGGCCTTCTCCCCATCACCCCCATTATTGCCTTCTCCCCATCACCTCCATCATGGCCTTTTCCCCATCACCTCCAGTATTGCCTTCTCCCCATCACCTCCATCATTGCCTTCTCCCCATCACCTCCATCATTGCCCTCTCCATCACCCCCATCATTGCCTTTTCCCCATCATGGCCTTCTCCCCATCACCTCCATCATTGCCTTCTCCCCATCTCCTCCATCATGGCTTTCTCCCCATCAACCCCATCATGGCCTTCTCCCCGTCATTGCCCTCTCCTCCACCTGCACAAACACAGAAACATTCACCTGTCTGCACATTCCCCCGAGCGCTACACATGCACGCACACACACACCACCACTCATCTCTGCACATAGACACACAACACCAACACCCAACAAACACACACATACACACACAGCACCTCTCACCTGTCTACACCGCAAGCACTCCCGCAGCACCACTGGCGCCCACGCATTCTCTTTCTGCCACAGCCAACCGCTGAATGATGACGTCATCCAGTGGTGCTGCTGTCTGTGTGAGAGGAGCGGGGCGCAGGGTAGGAAGCAGGACAGATCACTGCAGCTTCGCTGCTATTACTCTTGTAGGCAGCGGAGCTACAGGGATTGCTTCCTGCCCGCCACACATGAAGACAGACTGGCCAGGGGCCCCCAGAGCCTCGGGGCTGGATACACAGGCCAGATTGCCCTCAATATTAGCCGCCCTACAGGGGCCCCTGGAGCCTCTGGGCCCCGATGCAGTCGCACAGGCTGCACATGCGGTATGTCCGCCCATGGTCAAGAGGAAGATGAAAGACACTAGACCCAACAATGCAGATGAGCTGAAGGCTGCTATGAAAGCAACATGGGGTTCCATAACACCTCAGCAGTGCAACAGACTGATTGCCTCCATGTCACGTCGCACTGATGCAGTAATTGATGAATAAGGAGCCCCGACCAAGTACTGAGTGCATTTACTGAACTTACATTTCATTAGGCCAACATTGCGGATTTTAAAATAATTTTTCAAGCTGGTATTATAAAGTATTCTAATTTATTGAAATTATGACTTTTGGGTTTTCATTGGCTGTAAGCCATAATCATCAACATTAACAGAAATAAACACTTGAAAAATAAGAGACCACTGCAAAATTTTCAGTTTGTCTGATTTTTCTCTTTACAGGTATATTTTTGAGTAAAATATAAATTGCTTTTTTATTCTATAAACTACTGACAAGATGTCTCTGAATTTCCAAGCAATAAATTTTGTATTTATTTTCAGAAAATGAGAAATGGTCAAAATAACAAAAAAAACACAATGCTTGCAGACCTGAAATAATGGTAAAAAAAACAAATTCATAATCATTTAAAAACAACAATACTAATGTTTTAACGCAGGAAGAGTTCAGAAATCAATATTTTGTGGAATAACCATGATTTTTAATCACAGCTTTCATGCATCTTGGCATGCTTTCCACCAGTCTTTCACACTGCTTTTGGGTGACCTTATGCCACTCCTGGTATAAAAATTTAAGCAGTTCTTCTTTGTTTGATGGTTTGTGACTATCCATCTTCCTCTTGATTACATCCCAGAGGTTTTCAAAGGGGTTCAGTTCTGGAGATTGGGCTGGCCATGACAGGGATTTGATGTGGTGGTCCTTCATCCACACATTGATTGACCTAGCTGTGTGGCATGGTGCATTGTCCTGCTGGAAAAAAACAGTCCTCAAAGTTGGGGAAAATTGCCTGAGTAGAAGGAATCAACTGTTTTTCCAGGATAACCTTGTATGCGGCTTTATTGATACAGCCTTCGTAAAGATTAATCTGCCCAATTCCAGCCTTGCTGAAACATCCCCAGATCATCACCAATCCTTCATCAAATTTCACAGTGGGTGCAAGACACTGTGGCTTGTACGCCTCTCCATGTCTCCGTCTAACCATTAGACGACCAGGTGTTGGGCAAAGCTGAAAATTAGACTCATCAGAGAATATTTCCTTACTCCAGTCCTCTATGGTCCAATCCTTATGGTCTTTGGCAAACTTCAGCCTGGCTCTCCTTTGCTTTTCATTAATTAAACGCTTTTTTTCTAGCTTTACATGACTTGAGCCCTGCCTCTAGGAGCCTGATATGAACTGTTCTTGCCGCGTGCTTCATCCCAGCTGCCATTTCCCATTTTTTTTGTAGGTCACTTGATGTCATCCTGCCTTTGCTGAGTGACATTCGAATTAGTTGACGGTCATCCCGGTCAGTGGAGAGTCGTTTTTTTCCCTCTGCTGTTCTGTAGCTTTGTTGTCCCCATCTGCTGCTTGACCTTGTTGTAATGGACTGCCATCTTAGAAATTTTAAGGCTAGAGGCAGCATGACGCTCACTGTATCTCTCTGCTAGTAAAGCCAGAATTGAGCCCGTTTTTTCCTCACTCAAGACTTTTCTTTTCAACTCCATTGGCATGGTTAAAAGTTATTTTTTCGTTCCTATTACTTTTGGCATATTACTAACACTTGTTTTGTCATCCAGCTTGTGCTATTGTAAGAGGATTGTGAACACCACAGCAGTGTTTTTTATACTTTCCTTTGTTAAATAAGATTTGGTTCAAGTGATCACCTAATCAGAAGCGCATTAAGTAGAATGAGGTGTACTCAGGTTGGAATTCAACTGACACTGGAATGGAATGTCTGTCAGACATGTAGAGAAGCTGATTTTTATAAAACTGTGAAGAGGTCTCTTAATTTTGCCAGAGCTGTAATATATGAGTTTCACTTTTTGTATTGAAGAACAGAAATACATTAACTTTTTGATTATATTCTAATTTTGTGAGAAGACCTGTACCTAGACAAGATGAATGAGCAATCTTTATAGCTCAGCTTTCCATATGTAGATGGGACAACAATACATGAACTTATCAAGCATGGGCTCCAACATTGCAAGGTGGCAGAAAACCACATGCCACTTAGTGTCTGTGCACTCGACTACTAAGGTAAAGAAATCCTGATGATAAACTTGAAGAGAGACCGGTAATTCTTTATTTGTTTAACTAATAGGATACAACTTAGGCATCTTTCATACATCCGTTTTTCGCCGTCAGGCGTGATCCGGCATTTTTTCTTAAATCCGGATCCGGCGAAATCTAATGCCGGATCCGTTTTTTTCCCATTGACTAACATTAGCACCGGATCGCGCCGCATGGCCTTGCCATGCGTCCGGTTTTTGCCGGATCCGGCTAATTGTCTCATTCCCGGCGTCTGGAAAAAACGGCAACTGTAACGTTTTTTGTCTCCAGCGAAAAAGCCGGAAGCGCCGGATCTTCCGGCTTTTTGTCACAATGAAAGTCTATGAGCGCCGCAATGCGCCGGATCCGGTGGAGGGATCCGTTTTTTTTGTCTGAGCATGCTCAGAGTAGCCAAGCCCACAGTAAACATATATAAACCATGCCAGTGGGACACTCAGCCATAACCATGCAGCCAGCAAAGAAGAGAGGAGCCAGCCACAGGAGAAGGCAAGAGGAGGATAATAGAGCAGCAGCAGCACCATCACCACCCCAAGAAATGGAGCCCGGGATTGTGCAGGAGACTACGGCAGCAGACGGCAGACGGTATATATCACACACAACCCCTTTCAGCCAGGGCCATGCAATATTAATATATTCATGGCCTTTTTTTCTCTTTATTTCACAGCAGAGGCCGCCCGACAGCAACAGCAGCTGCAGCACCACCACCAGCCCTAGAAATGGAGCCTGGGATTGAGCAGGAGACAACGGGAGCAGACGGCAGACATTAAATATCACACACAACCCCTTTCAGCCAGGGCCATGCAATATTAATATATTGTGGTAAGACGACTCGCTCGGCTCTCCTGAAGGTAGACTCAGGACACACGTTCTCTGGGTTTTCTTTCTGCTGGTTTATTATCAGCCATAAACTCATGCAGGTTTCGCAGGAAAAGTAAACATGACCCTTCTGGGTTAAACGGGAAAAGCATAAAAAAAACAAACAATAACTCAGTCCATAGATGAGTGGGTTCCGCCCGCTCTCGGTAGCATAAACAGCACTGCTAAAGTCCTTGTGGAAAGCTCTGCAGCTTCCACTATCCTGTCTGGAGACATGCCTCTCCAGACCACACCAGAGAAAAAAAAACAGGACTGAGCTTTTATACATTGCTCAGCCACACCCTTTTAACATATAAAATGCTGGCAGATAAATGAAGTAGGTCTTAGTTCACACAGGAGAGCATCCTGTGTGACACATACCTCCCCTCACATATAAAACCAGTGACACTGTCACATATTCCCCCCCTCTGCCCAAAGCCGGGGGTTTGGGCACCTTCTGACACCAGACAGGGAATCCTAGAGAGGGCATCTGCATTCACATGTAACTTCCCTGGCCTATGCTCCACGTGAAAGTTAAATTCTTGAAGCTCTAGGAACCATCTAGTTACCCTAGCATTTTTTCCCCTCTTTTCCCTCAACCATCTCAACGGGGCATGGTCTGATACTAATTTAAACTTCCGGCCTAGTAGGTAATATTTCAGTGTATCCACGGCCCATTTTATGGCTAAACACTCTTTCTCTACTATGGCGTAGTTCTTCTCGCAGGAGGACAGCTTTCGGCTTAGATAGAGAATGGGATGTTCTTCCCCATTTATTTCTTGGGAGAGTACGGCCCTAGACCAACCTCTGATGCGTCAGTCTGGACCACAAATTCTTTTTTAAAGTCTGGCGCGACCAGGACAGGCTGTTTGCACAGTGTTAGCTTCAGCTTTTGAAACGCGGTCTCCGTTTCTTCCGTCCATTTCACCATGGTTGATTTGGTGCCTTTTAGAAGATCTGTTAGTGGGGCGGCAATCGTGGTGAAAATCGGGATAAACCGCCGGTAGTATCCCACCATTCCCAGGAATGCTTTCACCTGCTTCTTTGAGAGCGGTTGCGGCCAGGTTTGAATTGCCTCGACTTTCTTGATCTGCAGCTTTATTTCGCCTCTCCCAACAACATAGCCCAGGTACTTGGCCTCCTCTTTTCCGATGGCACACTTCTTCGGATTTATGGTAAATCCTGCTTTCCTTAGCGCGTCCAAAACGGCCTGTAATTTAGGTAGGTGACTAGCCCAGTCTGGGCTAAAGACCACAATGTCGTCGAGGTAGGCTGCGGCATACTTCTTATGTGGGGCTAGGATCCGATCCATAGCCCTCTGGAAAGTGGCTGGGGCCCCCTGTAGTCCGAACGGCATCCGCTTGTATTGAAAACAGCCATCAGGTGTTGAGAAAGCCGTCTTCTCTTTAGCCATCTAGGCCATGGGGATCTGCCAGTAGCCCTTCGTCAGGTCAAGAGTGGTGATGTACCTCGCCGGTCCAAGCCTCTCGATGAGTTCGTCGACGCGGGGCATCGGGTACGCGTCACACTTGGATACCTCATTTAGCCGACGGTAGTCATTACAAAACCTCCACTCTCCATTGGGTTTCGCACGAGGACGATTGGGCTCGACCACCCACTCTTTGACTCCTCTATTACCCCGAGGTCTAACATCCTCTTCACCTCAGCCGAGATCACCTCCCGGCGTGCTTCCGGAATCCGATAGGCTTCAAATTCACTCGTACATGCGGTTCTGTCAGCACGTCATGCTTTATTACTTGTGTATGCCCCGGCAACTCTGAGAACAGGTCCCGATTCCGCTGTAGTAATTCTCGACACTGTTGCTTCTGGGCCGGTGATAGAGTCTCTGCAATAGTGACCTCCTCCACCTTGCCTTCCGGTGCGGCTCCCAGGCAAGGAGTTTCCACAGGTTCACGGTCCCGCCACGGCTTGAGCAAGTTTACATGATATATTTGATGTGCCTTCCTTCGGCCAGGCTGGTGGACTTTATAATTAACCTCGCTGACTTTCTCCACCACCTCGTATGGACCTTGCCATTTGGCGAGGAACTTGCTCTCGACGGTAGGGATCAGCACCAAAACACGGTCTCCGGGCTGGAACTGTCTTAGTCTCGCCGACCGGTTATAGACTCTCGCCTGGGCTTCCTGCGCCTGGAGGAGATGTTCCTTTACGATGGGCATCACCTTTGACATTCTTTCCTGTAACTGGGCGACATGTTCGATGATACTCCGGTGTGGCGTGACTTCAGCCTCCCAAGTTTCCTTGGCGATGTCTAGGAGACCTCTTGGATGCCGCCCATATAGGAGCTCAAATGGAGAGAAGCCCGTGGAGGCTTGAGGAACTTCTCTGACCGAGAAAAGCAGAAATGGGAGCAGGTAGTCCCAGTCTCTCCCATCCTTTTCAACGACCTTCTTGAGCATCGCCTTTAAGGTCTTGTTGAAGCGTTTCACTAGGCCGTCCGTTTGTGGATGATAAACCGAGGTCCGCAGCTGAGTTATCTGAAGGATCTGCAAAGCTCCTTCATCACCTTGCTCATGAAGGGGGTTCTTTGGTCTGTTAGGATCTCTTTTGGTAGACCTGTCCAAGCAAAAATATGGACCAACTCTCGGGCTATACTTTTACTGGACATGTTCCTTAGGGGAACCGCTTCTGGATACCGAGTCGCATAGTCCATGACGACCAGGATATATTGGTGGCCCCGAGCTGATTTGACTATGGGGCCCACGAGGTCCATGGCAATCCTCTCAAAGGGAACCTCTATCACAGGTAGTGGAACTAAGGGGCTACGGAAGTGGGAGGAGGGAGCGGTTATTTGGCAGGTGGGGCAGGACCTACAAAAGTTTTGAATTTCTCGATAACATCCTGGCCAATAAAACCTCCTCAGTATCCTCTCCTGAGTTTTCTCGACCCCTAGGTGTCCCCCAGAACATGTGAATGGGCCATGTCTAGCACCCGCCGTCTGTATGGCCCCGGCACTAAAAGCTGTTCCACTATCTCACCGCCCCTCAGTTTGGCCACCCGATATAGCAACTCCCCCTCTACTGCAAAGTGGGGGAATCTGGTGTCGGCCCCCGGCTCTTGGGCAACCCCATTACATACAGTAACCTGGTCGAACGCCCCTTTTAAGGTCAGGTCTCGAACTTGAGCAATCCCAAAGTTCTCTCTGGACATATCTAACGCAGGTAGGTCGGCCTCCTCGGTCACCGTCTCACCCTTATCACCGACAAGGACGCACAGTGGGAACTCCTCTCTCTGAGACTCTGTCGGGGGTTCTTCTTCAAGGATCTCGCTTTTCGCCATGCACTTAGTCCAGTCCCCTTCCCCACAAGTCCCAGAATAAGGAAAAATCACGGCCAATATGACGGGATGTATCAGTCCTTTACCACCCAACTTCATGGACTGGGCACACAGTCTGTCCCTACTGTTACTGTGCCACGGATAGTCCTTGCGTCACATGGATGCACCGAACACCAGGGTTTTGGAAGGGATCAACTGGTGGGAAGGGATGCTCTGATCAAGGTCACCAGACTCCGGAGTCCAACAGCCCAAGCACTTTTATTCCATTAATGAATACTGCACACGCCTGCGGTCCCTTGCGGGTTGACAGTCCACGCTACAGCTGGTAGCATATAGGAGATCCGTCTGCCTAAGCTGCAGTCCATGGGCTCAGGGATATTGACACTTGCGGCTACATGTCCCGGTTGTGACATCGCCAGCAAACTATATCTTTCCCACTTGTTCTAAAGCCCGCTTCGATAGGAGTGGGATGCCCCCATGGTGGCTCTAGACCCCTTCCGTGGTGAACCCACCCCCTTTTGGGTATCCAGTAGGGAGAAATGACTGCATCCGTTTCCCAAGAGATCTCTCAACTACCTGGTACCTCTCTACCAGGCCGATAAAGTCATCTGCGTTCTGGGGATCACCCTGGGCAACCCAGGTCTGTACTGACTTGGGAAGGGAATGCATGAATCTATCAATCACCACCCGCTCAACCATCTGGGCCGGAGTGGAGGACTCCGGTTGTAGCCACTTCTGAACAAGATGCAATAAGTCAAACATCTGCGAACGAGGGGGTTTGTTGCTAGCATACGCCCAGTGATGAACTCGCTGGGCTTTTACTGCCATATTTACTCCCAGACGTGCTAAGATCTCTGTCTTTAGTTTGGGATACTCCTTAGCATCTTGCAGCGCCAAGTCAAAATACGCTTTTTGGGGTTCACCCGATAAATATGGCGCCAGAACCTCTGCCCACTGTGCTGGTGGAAGTCTCTCCCGATCAGCCACCCTCTCAATAACAGTCAGAAATGCTTCTACATCATCCCCAGGGGTCATCTTCTGCATGGCCCGCCCTACCGCCTTCCTGATGTGAGAATCATCAGTCGGCCCTGGGGTTGGGGTGGCCGCCCGGCTCTGGATGGCGTCCGCCAAAAGCTGGATCTGCTGTTGCGCCTCCTGCTGGTGCTGCTGCTGCGACTTTTGCTGCAACTGGATCTGCTGAAGCAACAGTTTGGTCGTCTCCTGGTGCTGCTGCTGCATGCTCTGCTGGGCCTGCTGTATGCTCTGCTGGCTCTGTAGGTGTTGCTGCTGTATGCTCTGCTGGGCCTGGACCAGGTGCTTAACGAGCTCCTCCATGCTGCCGGACTTCTCTAGCTGTCTGGCAGCCTTCACCCAGGACATCCACCGGTCTTTGTGGCAGGTACACGTGTTCCTGGAATCCTGCACGCACTCTCACACCAACTGTGGTAAGACGACTCGCTCTGCTCTCCTGAAGGTAGACTCAGGACACACGTTCTCTGGGTTTTCTTTCTGCTGGTTTATTATCAGCCATAAACTCATGCAGGTTTCGCAGGAAAAGTAAACATGTGTAAGGTTCTTTGTCTCTTTTGACATGTTCCTTGAAACTCAGTTTTCAGTCGGCCATTTTGCTTTCTGTCTTTCTGCAGCTCTTGCCCTCAGTTAATATGGAGTTTCCAGTTTTCATGTTCCCGCCCTGATTCTCTCCCTCTTGCTTCTTAAGCAGCCTCAGCTGAACAATCAGTGCTCCTGAATCAAGCCTCAGTCAGCCTGTGACCTGACTCCTGGAAACCTAGGATTTTGGACTCCAGCTATTTCCTACTGAGGAACTTTGGAACACTTTTGGACTTTGGAAACCTGCTGTCTGGTGAATCCATGTTTGCAGAGGAATTACGGTACAGAGAAGAGATCCTGAACCTGCTTGGAGAGTTATTGTAGAGCTTGAAGTTACTCTGGCCTGCTGTGTTCTCCTGCCTCTGTTCCTGCAAACTGTGTGACCTTTTCTGCATGCTTGTATGAAGTAATACAAGTCATTTCATATCAACCTATGTCTCATGTGTTTTCCTCGCACCCAAGCACAAGACGCTATAGGAACTGTACACTATACATGATAAGATTCAGGAGCCAATGTTTAGTGTCTGCTGGGTCTGGGAAAGCCGTGTCTGCTGTGACTGTGGATATCAGATGTCCGTTTAATACCTTCTGTGATGACAGTGGTTGTGACTTCTCACAACCATTCCAGGTGAGTGCATTCCCTTAAATGTTACTCTGGAGTGTTACCACAGGTAAACACTATTGTTTTTTTTTTTTTTTTCCTCTTCTCCTTCCAGCACTTCTGCCTTAAAAGATCTGGAAGATGGAGGCCCGCATAAAGGAGCTTTGCGGAGTGACTGATACAATCCTTGCAGATATACAGACTATAAAGACCCGTTTTGCAAGCCTACAGGACCTCACTAATCATAATTTGCAAGTGTTTGGACAAACTACTCAGGAATTACGAGCCAGGATTGAGGCTCTAGAGGAACGAGTCCGGGCTCCTGCCATAACCCCAAGTTCTGGGATCCCCAAGTTACCTCCTTTTCGTTTT
This sequence comes from Oophaga sylvatica, assembly GCA_033576555.1. Classification (NCBI taxonomy): domain Eukaryota; kingdom Metazoa; phylum Chordata; class Amphibia; order Anura; family Dendrobatidae; genus Oophaga; species Oophaga sylvatica. Next base: position 6,037 of record JARQOD010012308.1, on the reverse strand, counting down.
GGCGGTGAACGTGAGAAATTCAGGGGATTTATTAACCAATGCAATCTATTTTTCTCTGCACATGCTTCACAATTTCCCACTGAACGATCCAAAGTGCTTACTATAATCATGTTGCTTACCAATAAGGCTTTGATGTGGGCAAACCCTCTGATTGAGACTGAGGATGATTGTTTGAATCACCTTGATGCTTTTATTTCAGCCATGGGGCAGGTGTTTGATGACCCCAATCGAGGTGCAACAGCTGAAGCAGCCATGTTAACTTTGCGCCAAGGTAAGCGTTCAGTAGCCGAATATGCCTTGGATTTCAGGAGATGGGCTCTTGATACCACTTGGGACACTTCCGCCAAAAAATTTATTTTTCGGAAAGGGTTGTCTCCACTGATTAAGGATGAACTTGCTCGTGCCGACCCTCCCACTGCGTTAGGTGACTTTATTAACTATTGTATCCGTATTGATGCTCGTCTGACTGAACGCAGACAAGAGAGATGGTTCGAAAATAATCGCACTAACCTTTTCCTACCTCCCTCCTCAGCTAAGGAACCTTTGAGTAGGATCACAAGGGAACCAGAACCTGAACCCATGCAGGTGGACTCTTTACAAAGACGGGTTAGTGATGCACGCAAAGAACATCGTATAAAGGAAAATCTATGTTTTTACTGTGGTAAGTCAGGGCACTTCATTATAAACTGCCCCAGCCGTTCTCGTAAGACTACTGCAGCAGTCATTCACTGTGAGTGTTGCGAGAGGAGCTCTGTCATGTCCGAGCCTCAGACTCCAGAGAGATCTGCTGCAAGAGATCTTGATTTTTCGGACTTAAACTCTGTTAGTTCTGGGACAATGACGGTATAAACGCTGCAATTTTTCAAATTTCCTCAGCGGTGTCCCAGCTGAGTTGTAAAATAAATAATTCTCATTGCTTCCTTTCCATCAAACTCTGGGTGGACTCAGTCTGGGTGTCTAGCTCTGCTATGATCGACTCAGGAGCAAGTGGAAATTTTATGGATATCTCCTTTGCTCTGAAACAGGGGATACGTTCAGTGAAGAAGGCTACTCCAGTACAGATGGAGACTGTGGATGGCTCCCTGCTGACCTCTGGACCAGTGGATCAGGAAACAGAGCCTTTGAGGGTCCTTATGGGTAAAGATCATCAGGAGAAAATGTCTTTTATGCTTATCTCTTCTCCCCACTTTCCCATTATTCTAGGGCTACCATGGCTGCAGGCGCAGAATCCTACAATTAACTGGGAGACCAAGGAATTACACTTTCCGGAGAAACAGATGAGTCAAGGAGTTTCAGCTTGCTCTGTTCCTAAAGGAACCATGTAGTCCCTGAACTACCAGCTGTATACCAGGACTATGTGGATTTATGTGACAAGAAGAACGCTGATCAGCTTCCTCCTCACCGTCCATATGATTGTCCAATCAAATTATTGCCTGGAGCCGAGATACCTTTTGGTAAGATCTACCCCCTAGCGGGGCCCGAGCTAAAAGCTTTGAAGGACTACATAGATGAAAATCTAGCCAAAGGCTTCATACGCCCCTCTTCATCTCCCGCAGGTGCACCCATCTTCTTTGTGAAGAAGAAAGATGGATCTCTGAGACCCTGCATAGACTATAGGGAACTCAATAAGGTTACTATTAGAAACCGTTATCCATTGCCTTTAATCCCTGAGTTGTTGGAGAGAGTGCGGCACGCCAAAATTTTCTCTAAACTGGATCTCCATGGGGCCTATAACTTGGTCCGTATTAGACCTGGGGATGAATGGAAGACTGCATTAAGGTCACGCTATGGACACTTTGAATATCTAGTTATGCCTTTTGGTCTGAGTACCGCCCCAGCCACTTTCCAACACTTGGTGAATGACATCTTCAGAGATCTCCTAGATACATTTGTGGTGATTTATCTGGATGATATTCTAATTTTTTCTAACTCCACAGAGGAACATCATGGACATGTGAGATTGGTTTTAGAACGCCTAAGACAAAACCATCTCTACATCAAACTTGAAAAGTGTGAATTCCATAGGACCGAAATTCAATTTCTGGGGTATGTACTATCTACGCAAGGGATTAGTATGGATGGAAGCAAGACCCAAGCCATCAAGGATTGGCCAATTCCTAGAAATGTGAAGGAGGTGCAGCGCTTCATCGGGTTTGCCAACTTCTATAGACGTTTCATTAGGAATTTCTCTGAGGTAGTGTCACCTATCACCCAACTTACCCGGAAACAGTCTAGGTTCTCCTGGACCCCGCAAGCGCAGGAAGCATTTTCCTGTTTAAAGGATAAATTTACCACCGCACCTATCTTAGTACATCCCAACCCCGAGCTTGCCTTCATAATAGAGGTGGATGCTTCAGACTGTGCCGTTGGAGCTATACTCTCTCAGAGAACAGGTGAGAAGAATGTCTTGCATCCCTGTGCCTTCTTTTCCCAGCAGTTGTCTTCGGCTGAGAGGAACTACGATGTGGGCAATAGAGAATTGTTGGCCATTATTGCCGCCTTCAAGGAATGGAGACACCTTCTTCAGGGAGCTGCACAGCAAATAGTCGTCCTGACAGACCATCGTAACCTTGAATTTATCAGGTCGGCTAAGTGCCTGACTCCTCGCCAGGCTCGCTGGAATCTTTTCCTAAACCAATTTAATTTTGTAATTTCTTATAGACCAGGATCGCGCAATGGAAAGGCTGATGCACTCTCTAGGATTCATTCAGCAGAGACACGTCCACTTACTCCTCCTATGACTATTCTTCCTGACTCTAGATTCCTGGGAGTGATTCATAATCAAGACCTACTTAAGGACATCAAGGAAGCATACCATGCGGATTCTTTGTTGGCTCAACCCCCAAGGGACGTAAGTCTTGTCTTTAAGAATGGTGTGTGGATTCAGGGACAACGTCTGTATATACCTGAAACAGTCAGATTGAGAGTATTGCAACTCATCCACGATTCCAAGATAGCCGGGCATAGGGGAATTCTAAAGACACAAGAATTTCTTTCTCGTTTCTTTTGGTGGCCCACTTACAGGAAAGATGTTTTAAACTATGTCACTTCATGTGAAGTCTGTGCAAGATGCAAAACACCTCGCTCCTCACCTACTGGTCTGTTACAACCTCTTCCCACCCCATCCCGCCCGTGGGGATCCATTTCTATGGACTTCATTGTGGAGTTACCAACCTCTCAAGGGAAGAACACCATTCTAGTGGTGGTTGATCGTCTAACAAAGGCAGCTCATTTTATCCCTTGTGTCGGCTTACCCACTGCAAAACAGACATCAGACTTGATGATTAAGAATGTGTTTCGCTTACATGGAGTACCGGATGAGGTCATTTCGGATCGAGGGGTGCAATTCACTTCAAGGTTTTGGCAAAATTTCTGTGCCGCATTGGACATTAAAGTAAACCTTTCTTCTGCTTTTCATCCCCAGACTAATGGACAGACAGAACGAACCAATCAGACCCTGGAGCAGTATCTCCGCTGCTTTATCTGCCACCTACAGGATGATTAGGTGGATCTACTTCCACTGGCTGAGTTCTCTTATAATAACTCTCAGAGCGCCTCCACTAAGCAGTCTCCTTTTTACTCCAATCTAGGTTATCATCCTAACATTCTTCCTCGATTTCCCATAGATACGCCCTTGCCGGCAGTGGCTGAAAGAATCACTTCTTTACAAAAGAATATGGATCTTCTAAAGGAAAATCTAGAATTGGCTCAGGAAAGGTACAAGAAAGCAGCAGATAAATTTCGTAAACCTGCACCAGCTTTCAAGGTAGGAGATTTGGTCTGGCTGTCAACCAGAAATCTTAAAATAAAGATTCCATCGTCTAAATTGGACCTTATAAGATCAGTAAGATTATAAGTGCTGTTGCTTGTCGTCTTCAACTGCCCAGAACTATGAGAATCCACCCTGTCTTTCATGTATCCCTACTAAAGGCTGCAACACCCAATATGTTTCCTGGACGCTCTTCTCCTTGCCCTGACCCAGTGCTGGTCGATGGTCAGGAAGAATTTATGGTGGAAAGGATTCTAGATTCCAGGTTGTACAGAAATCAGTTGCAATATTTGATTAAATGGCAGGGCTACCCAGTGGAGGACAACTCATGGGAACCAGTCAATAATGTAAATGCTCCTCGCCTGCTCCGCCAGTTTCATCAGAGGTACCCTGACAAGCCTGGTCTGAGGTCAACCGGAGGTTGTCCTTAAGGGGGGAGTAATGTAAGGTTCTTTGTCTCTTTTGACATGTTCCTTGAAACTCAGTTTTCCGTCGACCATTTTGCTTTCTGTCTTTCTGCAGCTCTTGCTCTCAGTTAATATGGAGTTTCCAGTTTTCATGTTCCCGCCCTGATTCTCTCCCTCTTGCTTCTTAAGCAGCCTCAGCTGAACAATCAGTGCTCCTGAATCAAGCCTCAGTCAGCCTGTGACCTGACTCCTGGAAACCTAGGATTTTGGACTCCAGCTATTTCCTACTGAGGAACTTTGGAACACTTTTGGACTTTGGAAACCTGCTGTCTGGTGAATCCATGTTTGCAGAGGAATTACGGTACAGAGAAGAGATCCTGAACTTGCTTGGAGAGTTATTGTAGAGCTTGAAGTTACTCTGGCCTGCTGTGTTCTCCTGCCTCTGTTCCTGCAAACTGTGTGACCTTTTCTGCATGCTTGTATGAAGTAATACAAGTCATTTCATATCAACCTATGTCTCATGTGTTTTCCTCGCACCCAAGCACAAGACGCTATAGGAACTGTACACTATACATGACAACATGACCCTCCTGGGTTTAAACGGGAAAAGCATAAAAAAACAAACAATAACTCAGTCCATAGATGAGTGGGTTCTGCCCGCTCTCGGTAGCATAAACAGCACTGCTAAAGTCCTTGTGGAAAGCTCTGCAGCTTCCACTATCCTGTCTGGAGACTTGCCTCTCCAGACCACACCAGAGAAAAAAAAACAGGACTGAGCTTTTATACATTGCTCAGCCACACCCTTTTAACATATAACATGCTGGCAGATAAATGAAGTAGGTCTTAGTTCACACAGGAGAGCATCCTATGTGACACATACCTCCGCTCACATATAAAACCAGTGACACTGTCACAATATTCATGGTCTTTTTTTCTCTTTATTCCACAGCAGAGGCCGGCCAACAACAACAGGAGCAGCAGCAGCACCACCAGCCCAAGAAATGGAGCCCGGGATTGAGCAGGAGACAACGGGAGCAGACGGCAGACGGTAAATATCACACACAACCCTTTCACCCAGGGCCATGCAATATCAATATATTCATGGCCTTTTTTTCTCTTTATTCCACAGTAGAGGCCGCCTGACAGCAACAGCACCACCAGCCCAAGAAATGGAGCCCGGGATTGAGCAGGAGACAACGGGAGCAGACGGCAGACGGTAAATATCACACACAACTCTTTTCAACCAGGGCCATGCAATATCAATATATTCATGGCCTTTTTTTCTTTTTATTCCACAGCAGAGGCCGCCCGACAGCAGCAGCAGCACCATCAACAGTAATGCAGTCCGGCCGGCAGCAGCAGCAGGACACCACGTCTTCTTCTTCTGGGAGCCCTCCCTCGCATCGTCAGCGTTTACAGGTAAAAAAATTTCTTTATTTATTTTTTTTAATTCACAATGCATCTTTGTGATATATCTATTAATTACATTATTTTTTATTTATACCAGGAAACTGAAGCTGAAGAGGAGCTCCCAGAAGAAGAACGAAGGGGTGGAGAGATACCCGCAGTGGGCTCGCAATTCGTAAGTTTCCTGCATGCATCACAGAAACACAACATCACACTACACACAACACATAGAAAACAATTTAGTACAGACATCACACTGCACCCAACACATATGCCTACATCCAAGCACATAATTTATTTTTTTTTATAGTCTTCTGTATCTGGTGCTCGGCCAAGAGGTCCTCGCAGTGCCTCCCAGGGTCGTCGGCGTGAGTGACGCGGCGGTCTCCATCGTGTAAGTATAACTGTACATTTTTTTTTTTTTTTAAATTTTTGTTTTATTTTTTTCCCTTTT
>JARQOD010012307.1:0-20214 GCA_033576555.1 Oophaga sylvatica | reverse complement strand
CTAAGTATCATTTTGACCACCCCATGAGAGAAGGTACTTGACTAGAGACAATCAGGAACTTAGGGTGGAGACAATCAGGAATAACACAGGTATTAGGCTATGTGCACACGTTGCAGAAATGCTCCAGAATTGTCCAGAGCATTTGCGCAACTCCCCGCTGCAGGTATAACGCATGCGTAATTCGCATGCGTTTTCCCGCATAACACAAGCATTTTGCAAGCGTTTTTAGCTTGCAGAATGCTCGCGCTTTTCCAAGTGATTTGAAGCATCACTTGGAAAAGTGATTGACAGGTTGGTCACACTTGTCAAGCATAGTGGTTCACAAGTGTGACCAACTTTTTACTACTGATGAATGTTAAAAATAATAAAAAAATAAAAAATATAGATATACTCACTTCCTGGTGGCCCTTGATCTCCTCAGCGGCGATCCTGGTCCTCAGCAGCGAGGCCGGCAAGTTCCGTTCCCAGGCGTGCTTAGACCGCTACGTCATCAGAGGTCATTCTCGCTAAGCACGCCTGGGAGCGGAACTTGCCGGCCGCACCGGGAGGACTCCGGGGGCCGACAGAGGGTAAGTATATCCCTATTTTGATTTTAATTCTATTTTTTACAGCAATATGGTACCCAGGGCCTGGAGGAGAGTCCCCTCTCCTCCAGACCCTGGGTACCATCCGCACATGAATGCTCACTTTACGCATGGTGGGCATAGCCACATGTGTAAAGTGAGCATTTCAACACAATCCTATGGCGGCATAATTGCCGCGATAATGCTAAAATAATGAACATGCTGTGTATTTTACCGCGATGCGATTACGCTCCGGAAAAATGCGCATGGGCACCGCAATTGCGGGATCCCATAGGATTTCACGGGATGCGTTTTGTTAGCGTTTTTATAAGCGTTTCTGCAGCGTAAAAATGCGGCAAAAACTCTTAAAAAACATAACGTGGGTACATAGCCTTAGTATTTGGGTTACCAAGGAACTGTCCAGCGAGCTGAATAGCCCAGAGGGAATAGCTGCCACCTGGTGCGCAAGAGCGACTGGGTTCAATTTAGGACACAAAGACAAAAGGTTTTATAGGAAGAGGTAATGACCAGATCAGCAGCTGAAATGGAGCTGCATGTTTCTGACCAGCATAGAAAGGGTTGTTAACCTCTTCAGCACCAGAGGAAACTAAATCCATTTAATATAAGACCCAAAACACACCATCTCTAAAGAAGGCTAGCAATTCATTACCCGATGTGACCGTCTAACTCCAGGTCTTCCAGTGGGATGCGACACCCTCGTGACAAGACGACTAGTCAACCTGCTACTAGGTAGTCCTTTATATTCATAAGTTATGTATAACCCCACCCCCACCAGTAATAGGAGGCGGGTTATACATAGCTAAATGAATATGGAGCGTACATGGAAAGCTGTCAATCGGTGGTGTGGGTGGGACGATACAAAGCTCAGCATTCAGAAAACTGGTAGACCTGCAGCAGATAAAACCGTGAATTTATCAATACTGAAAAAGAAGCCCAGCAAGTGGTATTTTTAAATTAAAAAAAAAAACTTGACACTGCTGTCGACAATCATTAAGCTCTGCAACTCATGCAGTTTGCATAGTCATATCCACTAAGCTCAATGTTTGGCTGCAGCAATGTCAAAAAGTACTCAGACAACGCTCAAAAGAATGAACATATGCATTTGCTTGTAAAAACAATTTGCTGTTCATATGTTCAGGATTTTGAGCATCTTTTAATTGCTTCAGGTTTTAAAAGATGCCTAGCGGCTGAAAAGAAGTGTCCTGACCGTTCTTCAGAAGTTTTCCTCTCAGAAAACGCTCAAGACTTTCAATGGGAAGCCTCAAAAGAGACTCATAAGATGATGCGGTGTCCTTTTTATCATTTTGCTAACGTTTTCAATTCTGAAACCCCTATCAGTTTCATCATTGTTAATTGCAAAAAAGAATTGAGCAGAAAATGGCAGTAAAAAGATGACAAAAACCTATGTAAAAGTACCCAAAAATACGCCATAGTCAAAAACTATGAAGCAAGCGCTCAGAAGACAGAAAATGACAAAAAGGATGCAAAAAAAAGACTAAAAATTGCTGACGTGTCCTACAGCATCTTACTGTCATGGGGTTACCACAACTGAGCGGAGCCAGAAGACCGAAGCGTCTAATTGCTCCTACTCCTGTGATGAGAAGAAACACTTCACCTTCGTTTTAATGGTGTTTATTTCTTTTGGCAGAACAGGGGTTAATTGGCTATGTTGGAAAATCTGAGCTCTCAGCTGAGCACACTTAGCCACTCCCATCCCCTTTATAATCTGGGTCCTGATTCAAATCTATGTCAGAGCTAGCATTTGCTGCATGGCTTAGGAGAAGTGTTCCTATGGGAAGGAGTTTTGGAGAAGTTTTCTGTAACTGTTGCGTGGTTTATAAGTGTGGTAATTCCCTTCCCTCCTCTACTTTGTTTTTTAACCATCCTCCACTCCCCGATGCATTCCTCTGTTATATGTGAGTGAATATTTATATGCCTGGTGTTTTCAGTTAACCCTTGCTTTTGTAGCCTTGTTTGTTGGGTTAGTGTACTGCGGTGCTCAGTATCACCCCTCTTCTCTGGGTGGGGGCAAGGGTGGTGGCCATGGCATCTTCACCTTCAGCAGTATCCCGGGGAATAGGGCGAGCTAGGGCACCCTCTAGTGTTAGGGACAGGGAAAGAGCCCCTGGTCCTGGGTCACCCGACAGCTGAGTCGTGACACTTACACTTGGAAAACTCGACCGGTTCACCCAAGTTTAAAAGACTTTGTGTGCAAATAACCTAAGTGAGCAGGTTTCATCTCTAGAAACGCTAATATTTTTGTTATGGTCCTGTGTGTAACTTTACCAATGTGAATCTAATAAAAAAAAGTGCAGTGGACACATGTATAAATGAGGAGATGATCATAATCATGGTTAAATGTAAGTGTTTACAATGAATTATCCTTTGGGGAAGTGATGCAATAATACGCAGCAGTTTTATCAGTATCATCCAGAGTAATTATGAATGTAGTCAGAGATGATACTTTTGATAATGATAATATCATTAATTGTATTAATCTGGTCATTAGATTGTACATGAAATAACTGTTGCTCTACTGCCGGTGTGTATACAAGTGAATAAAGATGTGAGACGGGAATGCTTTGTGATCATCATATGAATATAAATTAGAAGCTGAATTTCATGTCAAGCAAGGACTAAGTTCTAGCTTTTTGAGAAGTTACTATATTCAGGATATATGAAGATTATGGTGATTTTATTACTGGACTGTAAACTCAGCCTGTCAAGATTGGATCTACCACATCCATCTTATTCAATATCACTATATTATTGTACTTTACAAACTACTAATGATTGACAATGACTGTGATCTCTTGTGGCTACAAATATGCTCTCATATTGCGCTTTCCAACAAAGAAGACCCAGGTTTCTCTTCTAGCAGCTTGTAAGAATTACTGCACTCCATTGAGAAGATCTTAATTAACTGAACTAACCATCCCACAGGAGCAAGATGCTGACAGCACGGTTTTAGATAAACCGGATCATTCTTTCCATACATTTTCCTGTCTGTGTGGTTACTTCATGTGAGTGCTCATAAATGAATGATATATCTGCACTTGAATCCCCACAGGTGCGGGAAGTGACTGGATTGATTTATTCCAATCGTGTGAAGCTTGAATATAGCAATGCATAACAAGAACGTCAGGCATGCTAATGTAGTATACAGCTGCTAGATGTTAACAGATTGAGAAATACTCGTCAATGTCAAAACGTTGAGACAAGGCTGCAGGTTATATAATATTTTAGGAGTTGAATTTGAGTAATTAGCAACATTTTATAACAAAGAACGTCTAGGTATAAGAATCATAACTCCAGAAGTGCAATGCATCTGATTTCTTTCTGCATATAGTCACACATGAGAAGATGGTATAGTATTATTAGATGCATGCTGTTTTTATCAAGACATTGTGAAAATAAGGCCATTGGAATGGTGGCTGAAGACCACCTTCCAGGGTAATTGCACTTATATTTTTACATCGTACAGTCAGATGTTTCTGTGATATACTGTAACACATATTTACATGTACAATTGTAAGCATTTTATACGTTTTACACTTTTATTGACAAATGTTAAACCTTGTTTTTCAACACTAATCAATTTTCCCTTCTGGGCCAAAGTCTGTCTCATATCATCCATTCTTGGCTAATCAGTCTTTGGAGTTTATCACAATTTCTGTGTTTTTGGTTGTCCATCTGCTTTTTAAAGGCTGAACATAAGTTCTCAATGGATGGAGATTTGGGGAGTTTCACAGCCATGGATCCAAAATTCACCGAGACAATTAGTTATCATCACTTTTTCATTGTGACATGGTCTCCGTCATACTGGACAAAACATTGTTCATCACCAAATTGCTCATGGGTCATTGGAAAAAGCTGCTCTTGGACGATGTTTAGATGCTATTTTTTATTCATTGCAGTGCTCTTAGGCAAAATTGTGAGTGAGGCCACTCATTTGGCCACTTATGAATGGTCATAGGATGCTTTACTATTAGCATGATATAGTACTTATGGTAGAAATTATTATTTTTTTCTCCTATCATTCTTTCAGATGTACCAAACAGTCTGAAGAGGGTGTCATTAGAGAAAATAACTTTATGCTAGTCCTCTGAAGTCCAATCTCTGCACTAGCTGTTTAATTAGTCTGTCATTGATGGTTTTTGGAGAGGAGTGGCTTTTTTGCTGTCCTTCTGGACTCCTGGCCAGCCTCCAAAAGCCTTCGCCTTATCATGCATACTGATGCACTAACACTTAGCCTGCTGCTATTTGTGAGCAACCTCTGCACAGGTATTTAACCATTCTGAATTAGGTTTTTTATGGTCCAATAAATTGTTAAATTAGGAGTAATATTGCAAGCAGCAATGTCCTCGCCTGTAAAGCCTTTCTAATGCAAAGTAACCATGCCTGCACTTGTTTCCTTGTTGGTAACTATGGTTAACAGAAGAAGACTGATTACAAGTGCCAGCCCCCTTTTAAAGCAACTAGTCTGCTTTTGTAATTCAATACATGTAACAGAATCATACCACCTGCCTTTTTCTCATTAAACCTTTTTCCTGAGCTAATGAAAAGACCACTGAAATGATCTAAACAGGTAATTTTGTGGCAAAGTTGAAAATCAGTGGAAATCAGGTTTTCGTCATTAAGTTAATTTTCATGTTAATGAATAGCTTCACAATTCTTTCACAATTTTTTGCAATTCATCTGATCAATCTTCATAGCAATCTAGAGTTAATTCAAATTGCCACTATAAGGCTATGTGCACACGTTGCGTATTTGATGCGTTTTCGCTATGTTTTTTCTGTGTGTAAATGGTCCAAAAATGCAATGGAATACTTATGTAAGCTTATTCAAAGACAGTCCTGAAGTGTTGTGCACATGATCAGTAAATTTCTGCACGTATTTGCAGTGCTTTTTTTTCTGGAGCATGTCAATTCTTTTTGCGTTTTTTGCCTGCGTTTTTGACCCATTGAACGCACTGGAAAAAAACACAGGCAAAAAATGCACCAAAAATGCAGCATATTTTTCTGCAGCGATTTTGCTGCCAAGAGATGCAGAAACCTTGTAGAAATTTCTGCAACCAAATACGCAACGTGCGCACATAGCTTAAAACTGAAGCGGTAAATTTGGTGAAATCCAAAATTTGTGTCTGTCTCAAAACTTTTACCATGACCGTAGATTCAGAAATTAGACCAGGTTTACACAAAACACGGAGAGGTATGCAAATTTAAAATGCTACAGGTGCCTATAGGAACAATCAGATTTTAGGTCTAATGATTGAAATGTTTTGGAAAATGAAAAAAACAACCACTCCACTTTTTCCCTTGCAAAACATTCTGATTAATTCTCCTTTTTGGATTTAAGAAATAGTTTTTTTTTATCACCCCTTGAAAGAGCAACAAGCAAAACATGCATCTGTCGCACCGCCTTGTGAGATGTAGAGTCTAGTATCTCGGAGAATGGTTCAGTCATGGTGACTCCGATGGCTCTAACAATCCCTAGGTTAGGTGACAATTATAAAGGGGGAGATGATGGGTATATGAGACTGAGAGTTATGTTGTTGCCCAGAAGGTATGAGGCCGCGGACAAAAGAAGCATACACCGGGGGTCCCGTGCAAACTTGAAAGATGAACTATACTGAAGATTGGTAACAATTCTTATATTTTTCAACATAACAGTCATGGGTAGCAGATATAATTTTTCTTACACATTGCGACTGTCAAAGCCTTTTCTTGGTCCCGGCCTTGGGAGGATGGCAGTAAATTTCCATTTGACTAACTGTGTATCACGAACACCGCACTGAACTTGCTCACTGAGCCAGTGCGCATGTCCTGAATAAGACAGACTGCACTCAAAGATACCTGTGGAGCGGGGCAGTAGCGGTGAAGATGCGTGCTTCAGACTAACAGGACCCGAAGCATATGACTGCCAAGGGGCGGCGCCGGCCACAGGTCTCTCAGAGGGTGCAGTAACAGATAGAGAATGCTTCAGGCCAGAGGACCTGAAGCACGTGACTGCTGGTGGGCGTGGCCTAAGCTCCAGAGAGCTATGAGCGGAAGGAAAACTCCTAGAAGGGTAACTACGGTGTAGCGCAGGCGTCCCTGCCCGTTGTCAGGCAGGGACGCTGTTCCACTCACCCCTCCGCGCGCTCCTCTGCTGCAGGGCTGGCGTCCTCCTCCCGCTCTCCTGGCTGCGCGCGCTCCTCTGCTTCGGGGCCGGCGTCCTCCTCCCGCTCTCCTGGCTGCTTGCGTTCCTCTGCCCCGGGCCCGGTGTCCTCCTCCCACCCTGCTGGCGGCGCGCGCTCCTTTCCGGCCACTGTGTTTAGGTCGCGCGCGCGTGCGCTCCCCCTCTCTTAAAGGGGCCGCGCGCGCCATCCTAAAAAGTCCCCGGCCAATGGCCGGAGGACTTTACCTTATATAAGGCACCTCCTCCAAAATGAAGGTGCCCGAGCAATGTTGTTGCACTGTTCACTACTCTGCTTCAGTCCTCAGGGTCCATTGCCAGTTACCTGCCAGATTCCTGCCAGTTTGCTGTCCGTTCCTGCCTGTTACCTGTCCGCCAGCCTACCTGGAGGCTCTGCCGTCACGAGTTGTGACCTTCTGCTATTCCAGTGACTCTCGCCCGCTCACCTGGGAGCGTTCATCTGTTACCTGCCTGCTAGCCTACCTGGAGGTTCTGCCGTCACGAGTTGTGATCTTCTGCTATTCCAGTGACTCTCGCCCGCTCACCTGGGAGCGCTCATCTGTTACCTGTCTGCTAGCCTACCTGGAGGCTCTGCCGTCACGTGCAGTGATCACCTGCTATTCCAGAGACTCTCGCCCGCTCACCTGGGAGCGCTCATCTGCTATCTGCCTGCTAGCCTACCGGGAGGCTCAGCCATCACAGGTCGTATCTATCTTTATCCAGAGACTGCCCCAGTCACTTGCCGAGACCTCCAGCCCGTTCATCCAGAGACTGCCCCAGTCACTTGCCGAGACCTCCGGCCCGTTCATCCAGAGACTGCCCCGGTTACCTGCTGTGACTGTCTCCCCGTCTGCCCGGGTCGCCACCCGCTCCCTTACAAGGACCGCCCCCTTGTATAGTAGCTCAGAGGTTCCACCTCCCTGACCCGTTACAGTTTGCTCGGGCCATGGAACCCGGTGGCACCCAAGCTCCCTCTATCTCGGACCGGTGTCATGAACTGTCCCATCAGAGGTCCCAACAGGAGTCCATCCTGGGTCACCTGCGGAATGTCAATTCTCGCCTGGACACTCTGACAGCTCCACCAGCAACCTCAGCTGGTGCCACGACACGCAATCCGGCAGCTCCTATGCTCCCCAATTCCATGGTTTCCTGTCATGGACCCCGACTTTCCGCACCTCCTCGCTTCGGAGGTGACTCCGCTCAGGCTCAGGGCTTCATTAACCAGTGCACCCTGCACTTTGAACTTCTCTCCCACCAGTTTAACTCCGACCGGGCCAAAATTGCCTTCATCATGTCCCATCTCACTGGGGAGGCCCTGGCCTGGCTGAATCCTCTTTGGGAGAGAGGAGACCCCTTCGTGTCCGACCTGTCTGCCTTTCTCGCGGCTTTCCGGAAAGTCTTCGATGAACCCGGACGGAAGATCTCATCCGCATCTTCTTTGCTACGCCTCCGTCAGGGAAGTCTCACCGTGGGCCAATATGCCATACGGTTCCGTACCCTTGCCCCGGAGCTGGCCTGGGATAACGAAGCTCTAGTATCTGTCTTCTGGGAGGGCCTGTCCGGCCGTATTAAAGATGAACTCGCCGGTCGGGACATCCCTACCACTCTCGATGACCTAATCACTCTTGCCACTCGGATTGACCTACGATTTCAGGAGCGTGCCAAAGTGGTTACCCGGGAGAGGAGGTTTCCACGTCTAGCTCCTACGTTTCAGAAACCCGTCACTCCCTCTGTTTCTCCCCAATTACACTCTCCGGAGCCTATGCAGGTTGACCAGACCAAGATGGTCAAAACCCGTCAGGACTTACGTCGTGCCGAAGGGAGTTGCTTCTACTGTGGCAGTAAGGAGCACCGGATTCATACCTGTCCGGAGAGGTCGGGAAACGCCTCTGTCTAGGTTTGCTCAGAGAGGTCGACCTAGACACGGAGAAAGCCTCTCCATCTCTGCTGCTGTCAGTCTCCATTCTCTGCGGGGAGAATCGTTATTTCGAACTTGCCCAACTTGATTCTGGAGCAGCCGGGAATCTTATTTCACAGTCCCTTGTAGAAAAATATCACATTCCCACCAAACCTCTGGCGGTACCCTTATCGGTCGCGGCTGTGGATGGGGGTCTCTTATCATGTCCCATCCAACTCATCACCGAATCCATAACTCTACAAGTGGGAATGCTGCATTCTGAGAGCATCTCTTTTCATGTTCTGCCTGGACTCTCTCACGCACTCTTACTAGGTCTACCTTGGCTCCAGAGACATGCACCCGTGCTCGACTGGCAGACCGGAGAGGTCCTTCGCTGGGGACAGGATTGTCATAAGACGTGTTTGGTTCCTGTTCATCCCGTCTGTCCTTCTCCTACCCCAACTAATCTACCAGGACTTCCGATTCCCTATTGGTCATTTTCTGATGTCTTTAATAAAAAAGAGGCAGAAACATTACCTCCTCATAGACCATACGATTGTCCTATCGATCTGTTACCTGGTACTACGCCTCCCCGTGGGCGTATTTACCCTTTGTCTGCTGCTGAGACCCGGTCGATGTCCGAATATATCGAGGAGAATTTGGCCAAGGGGATTCATCCGGAAATCTACTTCTCCGGCGGGAGCAGGCTGCTTTTTCGCAAAAAAGAAGGACGTCTCTCTCCGTCCCTGTATAGACTATAGAGGACTCAACCAAATCACGGTGAAGAATAAGTATCCCCTTCCGCTCATTCCGGAATTATTTGATCGTCTGCGGGGGGCTAGAATCTTCACCAAACTGGACCTCCGTGGGGCGTACAACTTAGTCCGTATCCGTCAAGGGGATGAATGGAAGACTTCCTTTAACACCCGGGACGGCCACTATGAATACCTAGTGATGCCCTTTGGGCTCTGTAATGCTCCCGCCGTCTTTCAAGAGCTAGTCAATGACATCTTCAGGGATCTTCTCTATTCCTGCGTAGTGATGTACCTGGACGACATCTTGGTCTTCTCTCCGGATTTCCAGACTCACCGGAGGGACGTTCGTCAGGTTCTGCTCAGGCTCAGGCAGAATCACCTCTTCGCTAAATACGAGAAGTGCCTCTTTGAGCAGACCTCGCTTCTGTTTTTGGGCTACATTATTTCTCAGACCGGTCTACGGATGGATCCTGAGAAACTGTCTGCCATCGAGAAATGGCCCCGACCGGAGGGATTGAAGGCCATTCAGCGGTTTCTGGGCTTTGCTAATTATTACCGTCTCTTCATACCGCACTTCTCTTCCCGGACCGCCCCAATTTCCGCGCTCACCCGTAAGTGCACTAACCCCAAGGAGTGGACTCCCGAAGCAGAGGAGGCCTTTCTCTCCTTAAAACAGGCTTTTTCTTCCGCCTCGGTGCTGCATCGCCCGGATGGCAACAAGCAGTTCTTCCTGGAGGTTCACGCTTCCTCCTCTGGAGCCGGAGCGGTGCTTACTCAGAAATCATCTTCCGGGAGGATGGTAACTTGGGCTTCTTCTCCAAACTCTTCTCCTCTTCTGAGCGCAATTTGTTATGTTTCGGTAACTGAGGAGTGCAGGTAAAAAAGGCAATACACCAGAGCAGTTGGAATCTATGAGATTGCAGTACCCTGACTAACCACCACAACTAGAGGCAGCCGTGGAGCGTTCCTACGTTGGTCCTAGACGCCTCGTCACAGCCTGAGAAACTAACTACACCTAAAGATAGAAATAGGAAAGCTATCTGCCCCGGAGCAGATCCCCAAAGAACATAGAAAGCCCCCAAACATGTAATGGCTGTTAGACAAGAAGAAATACTGACACAGACAGAAAATAGTATGAGCAAACGTTGGGGCCCAAACTAACTAAATAGAAAAGGATAGGAAGGGTACTTACTGCAATCCCAAAAAACCCTGCAAAGCACCAACTCTACTAATTTCAAAAACACCTGAGATCACACGACCTCTACCACCTAAATTAGTTCTCTGGTGTAACAAAATCAAAACAGCAGCCACTGAAGAAACTGGAAAAAGCAAAAGTACAAACATCAGTGGCTGAACTAAACTGAGAGGGCAAAAGCCCCCGGAGGGGACCCTGAAGGCCCCCACAGAAGTGCAGGACAAAATGCAAAAATAAAGCACAAAAACAAAAAGAAGAAAATGTCTTATCTGTTAGCAGGAGATGCAGACACGACACAGCAGGCTACAAGGGAAACAGGAATCATGGAGTGAGACCAGAACAATTGATCACCGGCAACCCTGATGGGAAGCCGACTCCCTTATATAAGACCAGTCAGTAACACCTGATTCCCACTCCTCACAATCTTCACTGGACAGTCCAGTACCGCTTGTAACCACCAGAGGGAGCCTCTGCTCAGAACTCATTTCAAGTCCATTCACAACAGTACCCCCCCCCTTGAGGAGGGGTCACCGATAGTGTTGAGCATTCCGATACCGCAAGTATCGGGTATCGGCCGATATTCGCGTTATCGGAATTCCGATACTTAATTCCGATACTTTTTCAATATCGTATACCGGAATCGGAAGTTCCCATAATTCTTTGAGAGGCAATGTGATTTTAGTCAGCCAATGAGGAATCCTACGAAGTGTGGGCACATCCTGTAATGCTGCGGTCATCTTAACTAATGGCATGGCTGTGATTGGCTGCTGAAATGATGTCAGAATGCACTATAAAAGGCGCCGCCGCCATTTTAGCGTCACTGTGCTGTGAATTCAGATAGGGACAGAACGCTACTCTGCTGACTCTGAGGGACAGTTAGAGATTGCGATTTAGTGTACTGTGCTGTAGGCAGGCTATCACCAACCGCTGTGTAAAGCTTCCTTTTGCCTGCAGTGTTGTTTTAACAGCTCTGCAAGGTGTGTGTGAGTGCAGGTGACGCTGCAGTTTGCTCTGCATCCAACGCTGTCTGTAGGCATCTGCACGTGTCACTCACAGACTCTTTTTTTTTTTCTTTAGTGTAATTCTAGCTGCTCCATTCAATAGAATTTATAGTGTGATGCGCTTCCATCCGTATCCAATACATTGGTTGCAAACACTATAGAAGTAGACAAAGGAGTAGCCTTTCACAGATTGTGGACAGTTGTGTTTCAGTGTTCACTTCAGTCTGTGTTTTTTTTTTTTGAGTGCATATCACGCTCCAGTTACTTGTTCAAGCACTGCTGCTTGTACTCTGCTGAGCGTGTCTCAGTGGCTCATCCTTTTCATTTTTCTCCAATTGGTGCTTCTCCATTATATTTGAAAAAAATCTAATCTATTAGTGTGACGCGCTTCCATCCGTATACAATACATTGGTTGCAAACACTATAGAAGTAGACAAAGGAGTAGCCTTTCACAGATTGTGGACAGTTGTGTTTCAGTGTTCACTTCAGTCTGTGTTTTTTATTTTTTGAGTGCATATCACGCTCCAGTTACTTGTTCAAGCACTGCTGCTTGTACTCTGCTGAGCGTGTCTCAGTGGCTCATCCTTTTCATTTTTCTCCAATTGGTGCTTCTCCATTATATTTGAAAAAAATCTAATCTATTAGTGTGACGCGCTTCCATCCGTATACAATACATTGGTTGCAAACACTATAGAAGTAGACAAAGGAGTAGCCTTTCCCAGATTGTGGACAGTTGTGTTTCAGTGTTCACTGCAGTCTGTGTTTTTTTTTTTTTGAGTGCACATCACGCTCCAGTTACTTGTTCAAGCACTGCTGCTTGTACTCTGCTGAGCGTGTCTCAGTGGCTCATCCTTTTCATTTATCTCCAATTGGTTCTGCTACATTCCATTTAAAATAAATCTAATCTATTAGTGTGACGCGCTTCCATCCGTATACAATACATTGGTTGCAAACACTATAGAAGTAGACAAAGGAGTAGCCTTTCACAGATTGTGAATAGTTGTGTTTCAGTGTTCACTGCAGTCTGTGAGGTATTTTTTTTTTTTAAATGCAGATCACGCTCCATTTACTTCTTCAACCACCGCTGCGTGTACTCTGCTGAGTGTCTGTCACTGGCTCATCCTTGTCATTTTTCTAAAATTGGTGCTGCTTTATTCTATTTAAAATAATTCAAATCTATTACAGTGACGTGCTTCCATCCGTATACAATACATTGGTTGCAAACAATATAGAAGTACACAAACGGGCCTTTCACAGCTACTGAACATGGGTTTTTAATTTTTAACTAAAATATGTATTTTTTCAAATGACACAAATATAAGTAATGTTGAAGAGGAATAGTCCTACATCCATTGTTTGCACAATATTACAGGTGTACATCATGTCCCTTAATCAACAATGTATTATTATATTTACTTGTATGCTTTTATTTAAAAGCCAAAAACACAGAAGGATAACCTTCGCACTGCAGCTGTTGTCAAAGTTCAACCCACATTATGCACTTCCAACATTGCAGCATTTGAGGCATGATGTGAGTTGGATTTGTCAAAGTTATGGAGTGAGAAGGTTCACCATCAGTACCCTATAGCATAAGTATGCTTTTGTGTTAGCATTTGTGTTAGACATGTGGATATCTGCATATATGTCACAATTATTTAGTTACAGATTTGTTACCAACACTAATCATTGAATGGTTTTAAATTTGACGTTTCACTTGTTTACAGCTTAGAAATAAGGGTGTAGCCTGATATCTATGTGTAGCACTAGCCACTTTAACATGTCATGTTTTTTTCAACATGTGTAGCTAGGTAGCAGTAATTTTTGCCGGACACACAGCAGGGGAACAGCAGGCGTTACTGAACCCCACAAACACATCATCGATTGTTTTGATCTGTGCATCCAACACTTCTGAGCCCAGGGTCAAGGAGGGTGTAGCCTGAGGCCTAGTATGAGATGTTTGAACTTTAATTTGAACTTTAATTTGGAGTTAGCAGCATTAATTTTTGTCAGACACGCAGCAGGGGAACAGCAGGCGTTACTGAACCCCACTATCACTATAGCTTGTGTATTGGTCTGTGGACACGACACTTCTGAGCAGCAACTGGCAGTGTTGTAGCCCAGGGAGTATAGCTCAGGTGGTAGAAAGATGAACATAACAGGAGACATGGAAAACGTTGCCAACCAGTTAGTTAATCTGAAACCGGACAGGCAAATTCAGGCGAGATCCATGCCTAGTTCATTTTCAGAAAAGTAAACCGTTCTACATTATCGGAGGATAGTCGCATGCAACGGTCTGTTAGTACACCACCTGCAGCAGTAAAGACGCGCTCCGATAATACACTGGCAGCAGGGCAAGCCAGCACCTCCAATGCATACTGGCTAAGCTCTGGCCATGTATCCAGCTTAGAGACACAAAACTTGAATGGGGAAGAGCCATCTGGGAGTACACTGAGAGGGCAAGACATGTAGTCTGTCACCATCTTACGGAAATGTTGCCTCCTGCTGACTGGAGCCGTCTCGGATGGTGTAGACATTGGTGGCGCTGCCACAAAACTTCGACACATTTGGAACATACTGTTCTTGCCCTGTGCAGAGGCGCTGCTTGTGCTCCCTCTTGTTGCAGAGCTGTCTCCACTGCCTCGACGCACAGAGCTGCTTTGTAAAGCAGTAGCAGCAGTGCTCTCGGCTGGAATGGAGAACATTATGGATTGCACCAGTGTGTCTTGGTACTTCCGCATTTTACGCTCCCGGTTCAACGGTGTGATGAGGCTTTGTAAGTTGTCCCGGTAGCGAGGGTCTAGGAGGGTGTACACCCAATAATCAGACGTGGTGTGAATGTGTTCGATGCGGCGGTCGTTTCTCAGCCACTGCAGCATGAAATCAACCATGTGCTGCAGACTCCCAACTGGCCAAGAAACGTTGTCCCCTGCAAGAGGCGTCATCTCTGCCTGCTGTGCATCACCCCACCCTTGGTCTACATACTGACTAGAGCATTGTCTACCTCCCTCTGGAGCGATGTCTTCCTCCTCATCCTCCTCACAAAGTCCTTCAAATACATATAAATTTACAAAATTTAAAACTCAAAATTTAAAAACTTTGTATCATAATTCTGTAACATCAGTTTATGGAAACACAATAGCATTACAAAAGGATAGACAAAAAATGTACATTATGTGCTTTGTAAATACATTAAAAGTTTGTAATGGTTATGAAAATATAGACAGCGACTCTGGAGGTTCAATTGTTGATACAGCATGGTACTTTGAAAGTCCTCCAGCCCTTTGTGAGGAACCACGTTGCGCTGACTGTCCAGAAGGTGATGGAATTTGTGACTCCTCATCCTCCACCTCTTCCAAAACCTCATGCCTTAGTGCTTGCAGTGTTTTTTGAAGCAGGCAGATAAGGGGGACAGTCAGGCTGACTAGTGCATCATCTGCACTCGCCATCCGCGTTGACTCATCAAACGCACGCAAAACGTGGCAGATATCCTTCATAGAGTTATTCGCCACTCATTACACTGGCAGTGGCTGCCCATTCATTATAGGATCCAATTCTAATTACTGGTTCTCACCAACAAAGCTCTCCACAGCGCAGCACCCCCCTACATCTCCTCCCTTATTTATATTTATCGGCCTAACCGACTGCTGCACTCTGCAAACGACCTTCGACTAACCTCTGCACTAATCCGTACCTCCCACTCCCAACTCCAAGACTTCTCCCGCGCTGCGCCAATCCTCTGGAATGCTCTACCTCAAGAAATTAGGACTATCCGCAATTTGGATGGTTTCAGGCGCTCCCTCAAAACACATTTGTTCACAGTGGCCTATCACATTTACTAATCAAAGTCATTCTATGTGTAATTCTGTGTGTGTAGCCCATTCACTATCTCCATGCATCCCTCACTCCCTTAAAATGGCTGGACCATCATTGTAAAAACACCATTGTATATAAACACCTGTACTTTGTATCTCCCCCACCTCATTGTAGATTGTAAGCTTTCACCAGCAGGGGCGGCTGATTTTGCTTTAATTATTGTATTGTTAACGTTGTTACTTATGACTTGTGTTTTGAAACTGTTAAACTGTAAAGCACTGCGGAATATTATGGCGCTATATAAATAAATAATATTATTATTCTTATTATAGAGGCCCACTCAGTAGTGGTGAAGTGTGAACGGCGCAAATTGCGAGTTGACTGCGCCTGATGCAGCTGATACTCCATTACTGTTGGCTGCTGCTCACACAACCGCTCCAACATATGTAACGAGGAATTCCACCTGGTGGGTACGTCACATATGATGCGATGTTCATGAAGGTGAAATCTGCGTTGCAGAGCTGCAATCAGCGATCTGGCCATGCTGGAACGTCGCAAGTGAGCGCACTCTAGGCGGACCTTGTGCAGCAGTGCATCAAGATCCGGATAGTCCCTCAAAAAACTCTGCACGACCAAGTTGAGCACATATGACAGACATGGTATGTGAGTGAGGTTGCCAAGGCCCAGAGCTGACACCAGATTTCGGCCATTGTCACACACTACCAAGCCTGCCTGTAGATTCTCTTCCAAAAACCACACGTCGCTCTCCTGCTTTATGGCATTACAGAGCTCCTGCGCTGTGTGGCTAAGATTCCCCATGGAAATTAATTCAGGACGGCCTGTTGACATTTGGACACGGCTGTGCTCATATCGGTCGCAACAGGTAAACGTTCACGGGTCCATGTGGAGGTAGACCGTGACGGCTCCTGCAGCGATGATTCTGAGGAACTGGAGTAGGAGGAGGAATCAATGTGTACAGACTTGATTCCTGCAATCCTTGGAGTTGGCAGAACACGTACAGCGCCACTCGCAAGATCAGTACCCGGCTGCACAACATTGACCCAATGGGCAGTGAGGGAAAGGTATTGTCCCTGGCCATGGGTGTTAGAACCCTCTTGTTAGGTTTTGTTTCAGTTTGCTGGTCACATGACCTTTTTTCCCTATTTAGTCTGGCTCCGCCCTTCTGGCTTTGCTTGACTTCATTGTATTATCTACTGTTAAGCTAGCCGGGTGCTTAGGTGCCTTAATCTGTCAGTTTTGCTTGATGTTAGGATCACAAAGTATTTATTTTTCTGTTTAATTATCCATGCTACAATTTATGTTAGGAGGTGTCCACCTTTTCTCCCAGTCCCTAGATCTTGTAGGATTACTCCCTCGCAACTATAGGTCTTCGTTCACACTAGATGAGGACTTTAGCGGGTCTGGTCGCAGGATCAGGTTCCCCGTTACATCGTAGGGATTCAGCTTAGTTGTATTGTAGGGACAGAATTCCCTTCTTTCCTTACTGGTTGTAGCAGATCATAACAATGGGTACTGGTCCACGCATCGGTGGTCAGGTGGACCTTGCTACTGAGGGCTTTTAGTAGCGCATGTTTAATTTTTCCCTCAACATGCTTTTGCAGACCAGGGACGGCTTGCCTGCTGAAATGAAATCGGCTTGGCACATTGTATTGTGGGACTGACAATGATATTCAGTTACGGAAACTGTCTGTCTCCACCAGCCTGAATCACAGCATTTCAAGGGACAGGAGTTTTGCAATGCCAGCATTCAGAGCCTGTTTCGTGCATGGTTTGCGGAGTATGGCCGTCTTTTATCCCATGCCTGTGCTACCGATGGCTGTTTTGTGGCCTGGGAGTG
Organism: Oophaga sylvatica; assembly: GCA_033576555.1. Lineage (NCBI taxonomy): Eukaryota > Metazoa > Chordata > Amphibia > Anura > Dendrobatidae > Oophaga > Oophaga sylvatica. The sequence continues at coordinate 2,934 of JARQOD010012307.1, read as the reverse complement.
TGAGGATGACAGGGAACTTGCTGCTGTGTGTGGAATAACAGTTTGTCTCTGGACAACAGTGGCCGAGGTTCTTCCATGGCGATCCTGTGAGGAAGCAGAACCAGCTGTGTGTGAGCTCGATGAAGAGGCTTCAACACAACCTGAAGATGTAGGTGCTGCTGTAGGTTGGCCTACATCTCCAGTGTGTCTTTGTAACTCAACTACGTGCTTTGTCCGCACATGTTTCCACATATTTGTGGTATTGAGGTGACTGACACTTTTAGCTATTTTTAATTTTTGATTACACAGCTTGCATTTCACATAGCAAATATCATGTGCAAGTGTGTGAAAAAAGGACCACGCAGTGCAAGTCCTGGGAGCGCACGTTTGACTTTTGGAAGACAACTGCTCCGAACAGGTGCCAAACTGGAGGCTACAGGCAACCGAGTCTGCAGCCTAACTCTCACTCCTGTTTGTACCGTTGGGGCAATGTCTTCCTCTATCTTCCTTCTATCACTAACCATTTCTCTAGGCCTCTCCCAGCTTTCAACCAAAGTACTGGTTCTCAGCCACAAAGCTATCCACAGTGCAGCACCCCTCCTACATCTCCTCCCTCATTTCTATCTATCGGCCTAACCGACTGCTGCGCTCTGCAAACGACTTTCGACTAACCTCTGCACTAATACGTACCTCCCACTCCCGACTCCAAGACTTCTCCTGCTCTACGCCAATCCTCTGGAATGCTGTACCCAAGAAATTAGGACTATCCACAATTTGCATGGTTTCAGGCGCTCCCTCAAAACACATTTGTTCAGAGCGGCCTATCACATTCACTAATCAAAGTCATTCTATGTATTCTGTGTAACTGTGTGTGTGTCTCTAGCCCATTCACTATCTCCATCCCTCAGTCCCTTAAGATGGCTGGAACATCATTGTAAATGCACCATTGTATATAAACACCTATACTTTGTATCTCCCCCATCTCATTGTACATTGTAAGCTGTCACGAGCAGGGGCGACTTATTTAGCTTAAATTATTGTATTGTTAACGTTGTTACTTATGACTTGTGTTCTGAAACTGCTAAACTGTAAAGCGCTGTGGAATATGATGGCGCTATATAAATAAATATTATTATTATTCCTCTGAGCTGCTCCCACCACCTTCCTGTTCCTCATGCCATGTTGGGTCTTGGACCTCATCATCTCCACTACCCTCTTCCAACACCTGCTGTTGGGTGGTCTGGCCAGCACCATGCTCAACAGAAACTGGCACCTGGGTCTCATCATCATCAGATGCGTTCTGCGGTGTGCTGACCATCGGCACTGTCTCACCCGCCTCTTCAGATTCAGAGAGACACAGCTGTTGCGCATCACTGCATACTCCCTCTTCACATTACAGAATGCTGCTTGGCTGGGCCCCTGTTTGCAAGCCAATAGATTCTGAGAACAGAAGCAGACACTCAGCTGGCTCCTGTACAGAACTCTCTGACTGCCTGGGCAATTTGCCAGGCGGTGAAGAGACAGATGGTTGCCCAACAGTGCTGTGGTCCTGAGAGGAGGTGGAAGCAATTTAAGTCGATGCATTGGCTGACATCCAAACAACAACGGCTTCAATTTGTTCTTCCCGCAGCAGGGGGGTACTCCGAGCTCCTACAAAAGTGCGCATAAAGGAACGCTCACGGGGAAAACTGGTGGATGCTGTGTCACTGGGGGCCGCAGCAGCCACAGAATCCCACGTCCTCTCCCTGAAGAAACTCCACGACCACGTGCCTTACTCCCTGCCTTCTTCATCTTGGTAGATTGATAAAGAAAGTCTGAAAAGTTATAAGGTCTAAGTGTGGTTATTCCGCAGAGACTGCAGTGAACACTGCACACAACTGTTCACTACCCAATGCGTCTCAGCAGGAAGGCAGTCTGTGCGTCAAAACAAAGGCACAAGCATACATCCATGTACCCTGTTTATAAAGCTATATAAAAAAAATTATGTAGTAGTGACGCACACTTTATTGAGGTACAGTATTACATCGCCATTCACCATCTGTGGCTATGCAGTCTCATCTATATATACCTTATCTATCTGTTGTCATGCTTCCAAGTCGACAGTCAGCCATAAATAGCAATTTTCACTATGCACTATGCACTTTTTAAAGGTTATGTTTGTTAATAAAAATGATTATTGCCACATATTATGAGTATTACATGATGGAAATTGTATAATTTTGTATAAAATATTTAGTGACATTATTCAGCAAATGGAACATTTTAGTAATATCACAGATAACTTGTAATGCTGATGATGTTTTGAAGTCAGACATTCATTGTCTATACAATAAAAATGGTGTACATACTGTTACTTATCCATCATTAATGGATTCAGATATGTACTTGTATGCTTTTATGTACAACCGTATAGCAGATTCCTTAACTAATTTATTTTGTGGTTTGCATTGCTGTTCAACATGTTAATGTATGTGTTTATGTTTGTCAATTCTTTATTTATCTAGATATTAGTTTAAATGAAATCATCATCTTATGGTAGTAAAGGTTATCTTTCTCTTGTTTGAAGTATAGACATTTAAAATTGACAGGTAACAAGGAAATTACTTGATCTAGTATTTAAACATCCTCCTTGACCCTGGGCTCCAACACCGCCAGTTGTTGCTCGGAAGTGCTGTTAGCACAGTCAACACTTGCTCCTGTGTTACTGGGGTTCAGTAACGTCAGCTGGTCCTCGGTTGTGCCATTGGCTCTTTTCCTTCTGCTGCCCTCCGGGTTCCAGTACCGTCAGCTGGTTCTCCGCAGTGCCTTTGGCCTAGGTGCCTCCATCTCGGTATCCGAGTTCCAGCAACGTCTGCTGGTCCTTGGTAGTGCTTTGGAGCACAGGTACCTCCTGCTTAGTAACCGTGTCCCAGTAACGTCAGCTGGTCCTCGGTTGTGCCATTGGCTCTTTTCCTT
>JARQOD010012306.1:0-20214 GCA_033576555.1 Oophaga sylvatica | reverse complement strand
ATTTTTCAAGTTTCCTCAGCGGTGTCCCAGCTGAGTTGTAAGAAAAACAATTCTCATTGCTTTCTTTCCATCAAACTCTGGGTTGACTCAGCTTGGGTGTCTAGCTCTGCTATGATCGACTCAGGGCAAGTGGAAATTTCATGGATGTCTCCTTTGCTCTGAAACAGGGAATACGTTCAGTGAAGAAGGCTACTCCAGTACAGATGGAAACTGTGGATGGCTCCCTGCTGACCTCTGGACCAGTGGATCAGGAAACAGAGCCTTTGAGGGTTCTTATGGGTAAAGATCATCAAGAGAAACTGTCCTTTATGCTTATCTCTTCTCCCCACTTTCCCATTATTCTAGGGCTACCATGGCTGCAGGCTCAGAATCCTACCATTAACTGGGAGACCAAGGAATTACACTTTCCAGAGAAACAGATGAGTCCAAAAGTTTCAGCTTGCTCTGTTCCTAAAGGAATCATGTCAGTCCCTGAACTACCAGCTGTATACCAGGACTATGTGGATTTATGTGACAAGAAGAACGCTGACCAGCTTCCTCCTCACCGTCCATATGATTGTCCAATTGAATTATTGCCTGGAGCAGAGATACCTTTTGGTAAGATCTACCCCCTGGCGGGGCCCGAGCTAAAGGCTTTAAAGGATTACATAGATGAAAATCTAGCCAAGGGCTTCATACGCCCCTCTTCATCTCCTGCAGGTGCACCCATCTTCTTTGTAAAGAAGAAAGATGGATCTCTGAGACCATGCGTAGACTATAGGGAACTCAATAAGGTTACTATTAGAAACCGTTATCCATTGCCTTTAATCCCTGAGTTATTGGAGAGTGCGACATGCCAAAATTTTTTCTAAACTAGATCTTCACGGGGCCTATAACTTAGTCCGTATTAGACCTGGGGATGAATGGAAGACTGCATTCAGGTCACGCTATGGACACTTTGAATATCTAGTTATGCCTTTTGGTCTGAGTACCGCCCCAGCCACTTTCCAACACTTGGTGAATGACATCTTCAGGGATCTCCTAGATACATTCGTGGTAATTTTATTTGGATGATATTCTAATTTTTTCTAACTCCACAGAGGAACATCATGGACATGTGAGAATGGTCTTGGAACGTCTAAGACAAAATCATCTTTACATCAAACTTGAAAAGTGTGAATTCCATAGGACCGAAATTCAATTTCTGGGGTATGTACTGTCTACACAAGGAATTAGTATGGATGGAAGCAAAACCCAAGCCATCAAGGATTGGCCAAGTCCTAGAAATGTGAAGGAGGTACAGCGCTTCATCGGGTTTGCCAACTTCTATAGACGTTTCATTAGAAATTTCTCTGAGGTAGTGTCACCTATCACTCAACTTACCCGGAAAGAGTCTAGGTTTTCCTGGACTCCCCAAGCCCAGGAAGCATTTTCCCGTCTAAAAGATAAATTTACCACTGCACCTATCCTAGTACATCCCAACCCCGAGCTTGCCTTCATAATAGAGGTGGATGCTTCAGACTGTGCCGTTGGAGCTATACTCTCTCAGAGAACAGGTGAGAAGAATGTCTTGCATCCCTGTGCCTTCTTTTCCCAGCAGTTGTCTTCGGCTGAGAGGAACTACGATGTGGGCAATAGAGAGTTGTTGGCCATTATTGCCGCCTTCAAAGAATGGAGACACCTTCTTCAGGGAGCTGCACAGCAAATAGTCGTCCTGACAGACCATCGTAACCTTGAGTTTATCAGGTCGGCTAAGTGCCTGACTCCTCGCCAGGCTCGCTGGAATCTTTTCTTAAACCAATTTAATTTTATCATCTCTTATAGACCAGGATCGCGCAATGGAAAGGCTGATGCACTCTCTAGGATTTACTCAGCAGAGACACGTCCAATTACTCCTCCTAAGACTATTCTTCCTGACTCTAGATTCCTAGGAGTAATTCATAATCAAGACCTACTTAAGGACATCAAGGAAGCATACCATGCGGATTCCTTTTTGGCACAACCCCCAAGGGACGTAAGTCTTGTCTTTAAGAATGGTGTGTGGATTCAGGGACAACGTCTGTATATTCCTGAAACAGTCAGATTAAGAGTATTGCAACTCATTCACGATTCCAAGATAGCTGGGCATAGAGGAATTCTAAAGACACAGGAATTTCTTTCTCGTTTCTTTTGGTGGCCCACTTGCAGGAAGGATGTTTTGAATTATGTCACTTCATGTGAGGTCTGTGCAAGATGCAAAACACCTCGCTCCTCACCAACTGGTCTGTTACAGCCTCTTCCCACCCCGTCCCGCCCGTGGGGATCCATTTCTATGGACTTCATTGTGGAGTTACCAACCTCTCAGGGGAAGAACACCATTCTAGTGGTGGTTGACCGTCTAACAAAGGCAGCTCATTTTATCCCTTGTGTCGGCTTACCCACTGCAAAACAGACATCAGATTTGATGATTAAAGATGTGTTTCGCTTACATGGAGTACCGGATGAGGTTATTTCGGATCGAGCGGTGCAATTCACTTCTAGGTTTTGGCAAAATTTCTGTGCAGCATTGGACATTAAAGTAAACCTTTCTTCTGCTTTTCATCCCCAGACTAATGGACAGACCGAACGAACCAATCAAACCCTGGAGCAGTATCTCCGCTGCTTTATCTGCCACCTACAGGATGATTGGGTGGATCTACTTCCATTAGCTGAGTTCTCGTATAACAACTCTCAGAGTGCCTCCACTAAACAGTCTCCTTTTTACTCTAATCTAGGTTATCATCCTAACATTCTACCACGATTTCCCATAGAAACGCCTTTACCAGCAGTGGCTGAAAGAATAACGTCTTTACAGAAGAATATGGATCTTCTAAAGGAAAATCTGGAATCGGCTCAAGAAAGGTACAAGAAAGCAGCAGATAAATTTCGTAAACCTGCACCAGCTTTCAAGGTAGGAGACTTGGTCTGGCTGTCAACCAGAAATCTTAAGTTAAGGATTCCATCGTCTAAGTTGGGACATAAGTACATTGGACCCTATAAAATCAGTAAAATTATAAGTGCCGTTGCTTGTCGTCTTCAACTGCCCAGAACTATGAGAATCCACCCTGTCTTTCATGTATCCCTACTAAAGGCTGCGACACCCAATACGTTTCCTGGACGTTCCTCTCCTTGCCCTGACCCAGTGCTAGTCGATGGTCAGGAAGAATTTGTGGTGGAAAGGATTTTAGATTCCAGGTTGTATAGAAATCAGTTACAATATCTGATTAAATGGCAGGGCTACCCAGTGGAGGACAACTCATGGGAACCGGTCAATAACGTTAATGCTCCTCGCTTGCTCCGTCAGTTTCATCAGAGGTACCCACACAAGCCTGGTCTGAGGTCATCCGGAGGTTGTCCTTAAGGGGGGAGTAATGTAAGGTTCTATGTATATATTCCTGAAACTCAGTTTGTTCGTCAGCCATTTTACTTTCTGTCTTGCTGCAGCTATCTTGCCCTCAGTCAAAATGGAGTTTCCAGCTTGCATGTTCCCGCCCTGATTCTCTCCTTTGCTTCTTAAGCAGCCACAGCTGAGCAATCAGTGCTTCAGAATCTAGCCTGCAGTGAACCTGTGACTTGACTCCTGTAAGCCTTGGACCTTGTACTCCAGCTATTCCTACTGAGGAACTCTGAAGCACTTGTGGACTCTGAACCCTGCTCTTTGAAAGACCCACGTTTGCATGGACTTACGGTAACAGAGAAGAAGATCCTGAATCTGTATTGGAGAGTGATTGCTGAGCTTGGATTACTCTGGCCTGCTGTGTCTCCTGTTTCTGTGTCTGCAAACTGTGTGACTATTTCTGCCAACTTGTATGAAGTAATACAGGACTTTTCTATATCAAACCTGTGACTCCTGTGTTTTCATCGCACCCAAGCACAAGACGCTATATGAACTGTACTACATACATTACACAGGGGTTAGCTGGTACTTGGCGATCAGGGCCTGCTTGATGGCCGCATAGTCACCATCTTGGCCAGGTGGGAGTGAAGCAAACGCCTCCAGAGCTTTGCCCTTTAGCCCGGGGGTCAAGTACCTGGCCCATTGGTCCTCAGGCAGCTGGTACTGTCTGCAGACTTTCTCAAAGGCCCGCAGAAAAGTGTCCAAGTCTCCATCCTTTTCCATCACGGGAAAGTGCTCAGGCCGGGGCTTCGGACTCTGAGCGCTGCTGGGCACACTGCTCCGGGCTGTGGAGGGCATTGCCCCTTGTCTGAGCAGCTCCAGTTCATGGGCTCTCTGAGCTTCCCGCTCGGCTCTCTCAGCCTCCCGCTGGGCTTGGGCCTCGGCTCTCTCAGCCTCTCGCTGGGCTTGGGCCTCGGCTCTCTCAGCCTCTCGCTGGGCTTGGGCCTCGGCTCTCTCAGCCTCTCGCTGGGCTTGGGCCTGCAGGTGCCCATCACGGTCGTCGGCGGCGAGTTCATCCAGGGCTAACTGCAGGTAAGGGTCCAACCCGCCCTGGGTGTAAGCAGTCAGGGGTTGGGCCTCTGCTCCTGCGCCCTCCTCGCTCTCAGCGTGGTCCCGTGCCATCAGGGCCTGGATCACTTTGGCCTTGGTTTGGTCCATGGGGACAATCTGCCTCCACTCGCACATGGCGAGAAGAGCTTCCTTGCTACACCGATTATACCAGTCGAATCCCCTCGTAGCCATGGTTGCCAAATAAAAGATAGGATAGAAAACAAAGAGAAGGGAGGGGTAACTGCAAGTACACACAATTGTCTCAGGACTAATAAACACTGAGTCTGTTCTCCAAAACTTTAGTTGCAGGGTCCCTGAAGCACCGTGCAAGTTTTTTAGTGAATGGAATGATTGCTCAGACCAGATCACTAATGCTCTATAATCCCACCGCTCTGCCACCAATGTGATGAACGGCACACGGTCCGCCACACGGTAGCTCGGGGTATCACGGCTTGTGATCCCTCCGTTGCCACAAATGTGATGAAACCGCGGCACACACACGACGGCTGCTGCCGTCCGACCCAATGTGTCAGGAATAATCTGCAGGGATTTATAATTATCCCACTTCCACTTAGGAACTTGCAGCTCTCTGGCGCCCCCCTTACCTTAAGGTCAGTCAGGGAACTGCACCTAGGATAATTAGTCGCCAGACGGGCCACTTGGATGTGTGCTGGCTATTGGGCACGCTGCAGTGAGGGAATTATAATTACTCCGGGCCGCAGCCAGGCAATACACTTATAAAACCCGCTCCGTCACTGCCAACGCCACCCAATAGGTTAACACTTTACACCCCTTCCTTTTAGCTGCCACCAGCTACTATTTACTTAATGAACAATTTATCAAGAGGGTCCGTAGCAACCCCAAATCAGTAGCGTAGTACTTCAGGCACGTGCAAAATCGTTTATAGAGCAGGAGAAACAAACTAATAATTTTATAGGTTTATTCCTAAGATGCAGGCAGTGCTTATAGTTTACAAAAAAAGATGTAACAAGCTGAGACAATACAGTTATGTAAAATACAGTTAAAATAAAACAGGATTAAAGGTGAAAACTTACATGTCACTTAGGTAGTTACAGGCAAGACAGGCTGGGGAGGAGACACACGTCATAGTTCATTTGCAGATCTGTTAGTCACGTCATCACAGCCTGGAATGACCAGGGGGGCTAACTGCAGGACTTATACATGTGGGCTGGTGACCTCACAAAAGGGGATGGTTTTCTGACCACCTCCCCGGGCTGGAAGTTCTAGTTTTAGTTCTGGAAGATCATAAGGACCATACCTCATCCAGGGAACCTAGCAGAATAATGGCATACCTATCAGTGATCTTACTTTGAAATGACTGTTCAAATGAGCCCAAACTTGGGTGAGATAGTTCATGGTGCATCTGAGAATTCCATTTCTCGGGTTCTGTTGGAGTTACGGGTTCACCAGTACCACGGGAACGACGCCTGATGGGCGCACGATTCAAAACAGCAGGTGCCGTGTTTCTATCATAAGCTCACGGCATATTATAGACAGATGATTAGATTACCACTTTATAGAATGGGAGCAGAGAAAGCTGAGCTTGAAGACAAAGGAAATTCCTGAGGGATTCCTGAGGTGGGGGGAATGAGAGAGGTGGCTTTGCTCTGTGCTGGCAAAACGATGGGGGTCGTAGTTCTATGTGGAAAGTTCTAGAACAGCACAAGTAATGGAGCTTCCAGTATCATCACAGTGGAGAAATGATACACAACCACCTAACCACCACAAGATACAGGCCAGCATGTGAAGCCCCTGAAATATGATACACTACCCCCTAACCACCACAAGATACAGGCCAGCCATGTGAAGACCCAGAAAAATGATACACAACCCCCTGACCACTCCAAGATACAGGCCAGCCATGTGAAGACCCAGAAAAATGATACACAACCCCCTGACCACCACAAGATACAGGCCAGCCATGTGAAGACCCAGAAAAATTATACACAACCCCCTGACCACCACAAGATACAGGCCAGCCATGTGAAGACCCAGAAAAATGATACACAACCCCCTGACCACAAGAGACAGGCCAGCCACGTGAAGCTCCTGAAAAATGATACACAACCCCCTGACCACCACAAGATACAGGCTAGCCACGTGAAGCCCCTGAAAAATGATACACAACCCCCTGACCACCATAAGATACAGGCCAGCCATGTGAAGCCCCTGAAAAGTGTAAAAATGATACACAACCCCCTGACTTTGACAAGATACAAGCCAGCCATGAGAAGCCCCAGAAAAATGATACACAACCCCCTGACCACCACAAGATACAGGCCAGCCATGTGAAGCCCCTGAAAAGTGGAGAAATGATACATAACCCCCTGACCACTACAAGATACAGGCCAGCCATGTGAAGACCCTGAAATATGATACACTACCCCCTGACCACAACAAGATACCGGCCAGCCATGTTAAGCCCCCTGAAAAGTGGAAAAATGATACACAACCCCCTGACAACCACAAGATACAGGCCAGCCGTGTGAAGCCCCTGAAAAATGATACACAACCCCTGACCACCACAAGATACAGGCCAGCCATGTGAAGCCCCTGAAAAGTGGAGAAATGATACACAACCCCCGACCACCACAAGATACAGGCCAGCCATGTGAAGCCCCAGAAAAATTATACACAACCCCCTGACCACCCCAAGATATACGCCAGCCGTGTGTAGCTCCTGAAAAGTGGAGAAATGATACACAACCCCCTGACCATCACAAGATATAGGCCAGCCATGTGAAGACCCTGAAAAATGATACAAACCCCCCCGACCACCACAAGATACAGGCCAGCCATGTGAAGCCCCAGAAAAATGATACACAACCCCTTGACCACCCCAAGATACAGGCCAGCCATGTGAAGCCCCTGAAAAGTGGAGAAATGATACACAACCCCCTGACCACCACAAGATACTGGCCAGCCATGTGAAGCCCCTGAAAAATGATACACAACCCCTGATCACCACAAGATACAGGCCAGCCATGTGAAGCCCCTGAAAAGTGGAGAAATGATACACAACCCCCGACCACCACAAGATACAGGCCAGCCATGTGAAGCCGCAGAAAAATTATACACAACCCCCTGACCACACCAAGATATACGCCAGCCGTGTGTAGCTCCTGAAAAGTGGAGAAATGATACACAACCCCCTGACCATCACAAGATACAGGCCAGTCATGTGAAGACCCTGAAAAATGATACACAACCCCCCGACCACCACAAGATACAGGCCAGTCATGTGAAGCCCCAGAAAATGATACACAACCCCCTGACCACCCCAAGATACAGGCCAGCCATGTGAAGACCCTGAAAAATGATACACTACCCCTGACCAACACAAGATACAGGCCAGCCATGTGAAGCCCCTGAAAAGTGATACACAACCCCCCCGACCACCACAAGATACAGGCCAGCCATGTGAAGCCCCTGAAATATGATACACTACTCCCTGACCACCACAAGATACAGGCCAGCCATGTGAAGCCCCTGAAAAGTGGAGAAATGATACACAACCACCTGACCACCACAAGCTACAGGCCAGCCACGTGAAGCCCCTGAAAAGTGATACACAACCCACTTAACACCACAAGAAACAGGCCAGCCATGTGAAGCCTCTGAAAAGTGATACACAACCCCCTGACCACCACAAGATACAGGCCAGCCATGTGAAGCCCCTGAAATATGATACACTACCCCCTAACCACCACAAGATACAGGCCAGCCATGTGAAGCCCCTGAAAAGTGATACACAACCCCCTGACCACCACAAGATACAGGCCAGCCATGTGAAGCCCCTGAAAAGTGATACACAACCCCCTGACCACCACAAGATACAGGCCAGCCATGTGAAGCCCCTAAAAAGTGATACACAACCCCCTGACCACCACAAGATACAGGCCAGCCACGTAAAGCCCCTGAAAAGTGATACACAACCCCCTGACCACCACAAGATACAGGCCAGCCACGTGAAGCCCCTGAAAAGTGATACACAACCCCCTGACCACAAGATACAGGCCAGCCATGTGAAGCCCCTGAAAAGTGATACACAACCCCCTGACCACCACAAGATACAGGCCAGCCATGTGAAGCCCCTAAAAAGTTATACACAACCCCCTGACCACCACAAGATACAGGCCAGCCATGTGAAGCCCCTAAAAAGTGATACACAACCCCCTGACCACCACAAGATACAGGCCAGCCACGTGAAGCCCCTGAAAAGTGATACACAACCCCCTGACCACAAGATACAGGCCAGCCATGTGAAGCCCCTGAAAAGTGATACACAACCCCCTGACCACCACAAGATACAGGCCAGTCATGTGAAGCCCCTGAAAAGTGATACACAACCCCCTGACCACCACAAGATACAGGCCAGCCATGTGAAGCCCCTAAAAAGTGATACACAACCCCCTGACCACCACAAGATACAGGCCAGCCACGTGAAGCCCCTGAAAAGTGATACACAACCCCCTGACCACAAGATACAGGCCAGCCATGTGAAGCCCCTGAAAAGTGATACACAACCCCCTGACCACCACAAGATACAGGCCAGCCATGTGAAGCTACTGAAAAATGATACACAACCCCGACCACCACAAGATACAGGCCAGCCATGTAAAGCCCCTGAAAAATGATACACAACCCCCTGACCACCACAAGATACAGGCCAGCCATGTGAAGCCCCTCAAAAGTGATACACAACCTCCTGACCACCACAAGATACAGGCCAGCCATGTGAAGCAACTGAAAAATGATACACAACCCCCTGACCACCACAAGATACAGACCAGTCAGAGCAGTTGTTTCCTAAGTAACAGAATGAGTAACGGATTAACAGGAGCCATTGTCCATGACCACGTCTGGTAAGCTCCATGTCTGTGTATTATATCAGGTGGTCTCTCAGTCACTGAGGCTGAGCTGGGGTCTTCAGTCACCGCCCCTGAGTTGGGGTCCTCAGTCCCTGCCCCTGAGTTGGGGTCCTTAGTCACTGGGGTCCTCAGTCACCGCCGCTGAGCTGGGTCCTCAGTCACCGCCCCTGAGCTGGCGTCCTCATTCACCGCCCCTGAGCTGACGTCCTCAGTCACCACCCCCGAGCTGGGGTCCTCAGTCATCGCCCCCGAGCTGGGGTCCTCAGTCACCGCCCCCGAGCTGGGGTCCTCAGTCACCGCCCCTGAGCAAGGGTCCTCAGTCACCGACACCGAGCTGGGGTCCTCAGTCACCGCCCCTCAGCTGGGGTCCTCAGTCACCGCCCCTGAGCTGGGGTCTTCAGTCACTGAGGCTGAGCTGGGGTCCTCAGTCACTGCCTCTGAGCTGGGATCCTCAGTCACCGCCCCTGAGCTGGGGTCCTCAGTCACTGCCCCTGAGCTGGGGTCCTCAGTCACTGCCACTGAGCTGAGGTCCTCAGTCACCGCCCCTGAGCTGGGGTCCTCAGTCACCGCCCCTGAGCTGGGATCCTCAGTCACCGCCCCTGAGCTGGGGTCCTCAGTCACTGCCCCTGAGCTGGGGTCCTCAGTCACTGCCCCTGAGCTGGGGTCCTCAGTCACTGCCCCTGAGCTGAGGTCCTCAGTCACCGCCCCTGAGCTGGGGTCCTCAGTCACTGCCCCTGAGCTGTGGTCCTCGGTCACTGCCGCTTTCTGGTAATATTGCACATATGGCAGATCTATTGTACACAATGTCCCTGTATGATCAGGTGACAGGAACACCGCTGCAATACCGAGAACAGACACTACTAAACCGGAGTCGACGTGCAGCACAGAACAGTCAGCCAATAAGAGTATAGAGGATCCCAGGAGAAGACACGTCATCACCGAACCCGAGGGTAATCCCAGAGGGGGGGCACAGGCAGAGGGTAATCCCAGGGGGGGCGCACCCAGAGTGGGGGCAGAGGCAGGGGGGGGGAACCCAGAGGGGGGGAGGCACAGGGTAATCACAGAGGGGGGCACAGGCAGAGGGTAATCCCAGAGGGGGGCGTGGACGAGGTGGAGGCCGGGGGGAATCCCAGAGGGGGGCAAGGAAATGACAGAGGTGCACAGAGGTAATCCCAGAGGGGGGCACAGGCGGGGGGGAAACCAGAGGGGGGAGGCACAGGCAGAGGGTAATCCCAAAGGGGGGGCACAGGCAGAGGGTAATCCCAGAGGGGGCGTGCACCCAGAGGGTAATCCCAAAGGGGGGGCATAGGCAGAGGGTAATCCCAGAGGGGGGGCACAGGCAGAGGGTAATCCCAAGGGGGGCGCACCCAGAGTAGGGGCAGAGGCAGGGGGGGGAAACCCAGAGGGGGGGAGGCACAGTTAGAGGGTAATCCCAGAGGGGGGGCACAGGCAGAGGGTAATCCAAGAGGGGGAGCGCACCCAGAGTGTAATCCCAGAGGGGGGGGAAACCCAGAGGGGGGGAGGCACAGGCAGAGGGTAATCCCAGAGGGGGGGCACAGGCAGATGGCAATCCCAGAGGGGGGGTGCACCCAGAGTGTAATCCCAGAGGGGGGCACAGGCGGGGGGAAACCAGAGGGGGGGAGGCACAGGCACAGGGTAATCCCAAAGGGGGGCACAGGCAGTGGGTAATCCCAGAGGAGGGGGGTGCGCACCCAGAGGGTAATCCCAAAGGGGGGGCACAGGCAGAGGGTAATCCCAGAGGGGGGGCACAGGTAGAGGGTAATCCCAGAGGGGGGGCACAGGCAGAGGGTAATCCCAGAGGGGGGGCACAGGTAGAGGGTAATCCCAGAGGGGGGGCACAGGCAAAGGGTAATCCCAGAGGGTTGGCACAGGCAGAGGGAAATCCCAGAGGGGGGGCACAGGTAGAGGGTAATCCCAGAGGGAGGGCACAGGTAGAGGGTAATCCCAGAGGAGGGGCGCAGGCAGAGGGTAATCCCAGAGGGGGTGCGCACCCAGAGGGTAATCCCAAAGGGGGCACAGGCAGAGGGTAATCCCAGAGGGGGAGCACAGTCACAAGGTAATCCCAGAGCTGGGGGCACAGTCAGAGGGTAATCCCAAAGGGGGGGAGCACAGGCTGGGGGGGGCACAGAGAGTAATCCCAGAGGGCACATTATGACTGGATAATTGGAGGGGACACAGAGGAGGCAGAAGAGAAAGATGTCACCTGGACAGAAATGGAAAAGAGAAGTGTCGTCTGCAGGGAGGACAGAAGAGCCAAACAATCCCGGCTCCTCACTGCTGTACTAGGAAGATGGTACAGACCACAAGATCTATCGGGCCCCGCACACAGAGGAGCCGCCGGGGGAGGTCCCGGTACATAGAGGAGCCACCGGGGGAGGTCCCGGCACACAGAGGAGCCGCCGAGGGAGGTCCTGGCACACAGAGGACCGCCGGGGGAGGTCCCGGCACACAGAGGAGCCGCCGGGGGAGTGTCATGTGTGCATCGCCACGAAGATCGTCGCGGTTGCACATTCTGACTTCTCACAGCTGAGTTGCTGTTTCTTTGTGTTTGGCAGTTAGGGAGTTAATTCTGTCTGTGCTCAGTTCTGGGACTGGGTGCAGTTTCTCCCGGCTGCAATTAATTATTTGTTGATTGGTTTCCTTTAAATCTCTGGTTGTCTGTGTTGGGAGTTGCCAGTGAAATTCTTCATGCAGACCACAGATAGGATTGTATCTGTATAGACTTAAGTTAAAGAGCTCCTTAGTTGTTTTAAGCTCACCTTGCTTAGAGTTTAATATCCCAGATCATTTATGTTCCTTCTGTGTTTGAGTGTGTATGCAAGTCTGTGTTTTCTCCAGTCTGTCTTATATGTCTAATCTGTGTATTTAGCAGAGATCAGCCCATATCCCTTTGGTGGTAATCAGAATCCTTCTTAGGACTGATTACAGGGTTCAGGGACTGATAGGAGACAGGGTTAAGGTACTGCCACACTAAGCTATCCCGCTAGCGATCTCGTTAGCGTTGCATACTAATGAGATCGCTAGCGGGATTGTTTCTATATCGCTAAATGCTGCCGCATTTAGCGATATAGTTAACGACGCTATCGCCGTTAGCGATCTTCTTAACGACTTTAGCGGTACAAAAGTACCGCTAAATCGCTAAGAAAAGGTGCCACACAGCGATAAGATACTTACCCAGCGGGAGCGCCAGCGATGAAATAGGGTCCGGGCGATTCCAGCGACGAGCGAGATCACAGCAGGAAGCTCGTCGCTGGAAGCTGCCGCACTGAACAACATCGCTAACGGGATCGCTAAATAGTGACGTTTTTTAGCGATCCCGTTAGCGATATTGTTTAGTGTGGCATACCCTTTAGGCTGGAGACTTGGACCTCTGAACCATTATCAGTACCTCCAAGGTGAGGGATTAGTTAGGACCCCAGTTTAGGGTCAGGTTAGACCCCCGGTCCTCTTCTTTCCTGTGACAGTGTATCAAGTCCTCAAGATTAACCCTGAGTTCAGCAGATATCGTGTCAGGTAAATCTATTCTATATTTACATGCTGATGTTGCTAATCTATATGTTGTATAGAGTGTTGTTCTTTTAAGAATAGTTTACTGACATTGTATACATATCATAAGACCGCGTGACATTTTCACTGGGCCTAAAAATTATCCCCAGTTGCCATGGATCCAGTAGCCCAGCTGGCTCTGCAGTTGCAGGGATTATCCATGGAGCTGACGGACATTAAGTCCAAAGTTTTGTCTCCCCTGGAGCAAACCAGATTTGAACCTAAAGTAGCTCTCCCGGACAGGTTCACTGGTGGGCGAGACAAATTTTTTACCTTCAGGGAAGCATGTAAATTGTACTTTCGGCTTCGGCCTCGATCATCAGGGAGTGAAGAGCAGAGAGTGGGAATTGTTATCTCGCTCCTACAAGGGGACCCTCAATCCTGGGCCTTCTCCCTTCCTCCGGGATCCCCGGCTCTACAGTCAGTAGATCGATTTTTTACTGCCCTGGGTTTGGTATATGATGACCCAGATCGGGTCTCTCTTGCTGAGACAAAATTACGTAAGATACAGCAGGGAGATCGTCCGGCGGAGGAATTTGCTTCTGAGTTCCGTAGATGGGCCACAGATACTCAGTGGAATGACCCAGCTCTTAGAAGCCAGTTTTGTCATGGGCTTTCTGACAAATTAAAGGACGTTTTGGCTCAGTATGATTCTCCTCCATCACTGGAGGCTGCTATGGCCCTAGCTATCCGTACTGATAGACGGCTTCGGGAGAGGTGCGAGGTAACTCCGCCCCCTGTTGTTACTCCACCTACTACTAAAGTCCCTTATGTTGAGGTTCCCCTTGTCTGTTCGGAGGAGCCTATGCAGTTGGGAGGGACATCATTTCGTAGGAGGGGATTGGCGGTACGCCACAGGACTAGAAGGTGTTTCTTCTGCGGGAAAGAGGGACATTTTGTTGGGGGATGTCCTTCCCGTGCCTTGTTGAGCAAAAAGTCGCCGGAAAACTGTTAATCCCAGGTTGTGTGGTGGACGACAACCTGGGAGTATGTATTTCGTCCGCTAGTTCTTCTCAGTTCCTTGTACCAGTGGAGGTGGTGGTTGGTACGAGAGTGGAGAGATTTTCTGTTCTTCTTGATAGTGGTTCCGGGGCTAATCTGGTTGACGCTCAGTTTGCTCAGGCTCAAGGTATGCATCTGAGTGTATTGGTCAAACCGATCCCTATATTCTCCATTGACGCCAGGCCTCTCGGCCAAGGTAGCTTTGTTCATGAGGTTCATAACATTGACCTTCGGGTAGGGGCAATACATAGGGAACAATTATCTTGTTATGTGTTGGAGGGTCTACCTACTCCTATTGTGTTGGGACTTCCTTGGTTGGTTAAACATAACCCTGTGATTAATTGGCAGTCCAGAGAAATAAGCCAATGGGGGGAGTTTTGCAAAAGTAACTGCATGAACACAGTCATCAGTGCGGTCGTGCCTAGTACTTTGCCTCCTTTTTTGGAGGACTTTGGGGATGTGTTCTCTGAGGAGGGGTGTCAGGAGTTGCCTCCTCATCGCGTGTATGACTGCTCTATTAATTTACTTCCTGATGCTGTTACCTAAAGCTAGGTTATATAACCTTTCTGGTCCTGAGAGGCAGGCTATGAAAGATTATATTTCGGAAAGTCTGGCCAAAGGGCATATTAGACCTTCATCTTCCCCAGTGGCCGCGGGGTTCTTCTTTGTGAAGAAGAAAGATGGAGGCCTACGCCCTTGCTTGGATTTCCGCAAACTTAATCGGATTACTGTTCGAGATCCGTATCCACTCCCTCTGATTCCTGATCTCTTCAATCAAATTGTTGGCGCCAAATGGTTCTCTAAATTGGATCTCAGGGGGGCATATAATCTGATTAGGATAAAAGAGGGGGATGAGTGGAAAACGGCGTTTAACACGCCGGAGGGACATTATGAGAACCTTGTCATGCCTTTTGGTCTGACTACTGCACCAGCAGTATTCCAACATTTTGTTAATGACATTTTTCGTCACCTTGTGGGGCTGTTTGTGGTCGTATATTTGGATGACATTTTAATTTACTCGCCAGATCTTGTGTCTCACCAGGAGCATGTGAGACAGGTGTTGCAGATCTTGCGAGACAATAAACTATACGCCAAACTGGAAAAGTGTGTATTCGCCGTACAGGAACTTCAGTTTTTGGGTTTCTTGGTGTCAGCCTCCGGTTTCCGTATGGACCCTGAAAAGGTGAGAGCAGTGCTTGAATGGGATCAGCCAGGGGATCTTAAGGCTCTGCAGCGTTTTCTGGGGTTTGCTAACTACTACCGGAGATTTATTTGTAATTTCTCATCTGTTGTCAAACCTCTCACTGACATGACAAGAAAAGGGACGGATTTTTCTAAATGGTCGGACAAAGCTTGCCAAGCTTTTTCCTCTTTGAAAAAATGTTTTGCTTCGGCACCCGTTCTCATCCAACCAGATGCATCACAGCCGTTCGTTGTGGAGGTGGACGCGTCTGACGTAGGGGTGGGTGCAATATTGTCCCAGGGTCCGTCCCCTGGTAAATGGCATCCGTGCGCTTTCTTTTCTAAAAAATTGTCGTCCGCCGAAAGGAATTATGATATCGGCAATAGGGAACTTTTGGCCATTAAGTTGGCTTTTGAAGAATAGCGTCACTTTTTGGAGGGGGCAGTCCACCCGGTCACCGTCATTACTGATCACAAGAACCTGCTGTATTTGGAATCTGCTAAGCGTCTGAATTCCAGACAAGCTCGATGGTCGTTGTTTTTTACCAGGTTTAATTTTGTTGTCACTTATCGCCCTGGATCTAAGAATGTTAAGGCGGATGCCTTGTCTCGCAGTTTCCCAGGGGCCGGGAAAATGGATGACCCGATTCCTATCCTTCAGGAGGGGGTGGTAGTGTCGGCTGTATGTTCTGAGCTTGAGGAGGAGGTGTTAGAGGCTCAGGGGGACGCCCCTGCAGGACCTCCAGGGAGACTGTTTGTCCCAAATCAGTTGAGACAAAAGGTTATTGAGGCACATCATAATTCTGCTTTAGCAGGACATCCAGGGAGTAAGGCTACTTTAGATCTCCTTTCTCGCCGGTTTTGGTGGCCTAACGTTAATAAAGATGTTTTAACTTTTGTCGCGTCCTGTGGGGTTTGTGCTCGCTCTAAGACCCCTCATACCCGTCCGTCTGGGACCCTCTTACCCTTGAAACTTCCGGAGCGTCCATGGACTCATTTGTCTATGGACTTCATTACGGATCTTCCTCCGTCGTCAGGGAATACTGTCATACTGGTGGTTGTTGACAGGTTCAGTAAGATGGCACATTTCATTGCTCTTCCTGCCCTCCCTAATGCTAAAACTCTGGCGCAGGTGTTCATTGGGGAGATTGTGAGACTTCATGGGTTGCCTTCTGATGTGGTGTCAGATAGGGGGTCTCAGTTTGTGTCCAAATTTTGGAGGGCATTTTGTTTACGTCGGGGGATGCAATTGTCATTTTCCTCGGCTTTTCATCCGCAGACCAATGGTCAGACAGAGAGTCTGAATCAAAGCTTAGAGACTTATCTTCGGTGTTTTGTCTCAGAGAACCAGGAGGACTGGTCTTCTTTCTTGCCTCTGGCAGAGTTCGCTCTTAACAACAGGCGGAGCGAGTCCACTGGTAAGTCCCCGTTTTTTGGGGCATATGGTTTTCATCCCCAGTTTTGTACATTCAATGGGGGGGGCCCTTCTGGGGTTCCTGAGGAGGAGCGTTTCTCGTCGTCACTTGCTTCAGTGTGGAGAGGTGTATTGAATAATCTGAGTGCTATGGGGAACCGTTATAAACGTATGGCTGATAGGAGGAGAGTTTCTGGTCCAGATCTTAATGTGAACGATCTGGTATGGTTGTCTACCAGGAATATAAAACTTAAAGTTCCCTCCTGGAAGCTGGGCCCCAGATTCATCGGGCCGTACAGGATCAGTTCCATAATTAATCCTGTGGCATTTCGTCTGGACCTCCCTCCTACGTTTAAAATCCACAATGTGTTCCACAAGTCATTACTTAAGAGGTACGTGGCACCAGTCATACCATCACCTCTACCTCCTCCTCCAGTGGTGGTCAATGGTAACTTGGAGTTTCAAGTGTCAAAGATCATTGACTCACGTCTGAATCGCCGGTCCCTTCAGTACTTGGTGCATTGGAAGGGGTATGGTCCAGAGGAGAGGACGTGGGTTCCTGCGTCTGACATTAACGCAGATCGTTTGGTGCGGACCTTCCACAGAACTCACCCGGGCAAACCTGGCCCTGAGGGTCCGGAGGCCCCTCGTAGAAGGGGGGGTACTGTCATGTGTGCATCGCCACGAAGATCGTCGCGGTTGCACATTCTGACTTCTCACAGCTGAGTTGCTGTTTCTTTGTGTTTGGCAGTTAGGGAGTTAATTCTGTCTGTGCTCAGTTCTGGGACTGGGTGCAGTTTCTCCCGGCTGCAATTAATTATTTGTTGATTGGTTTCCTTTAAATCTCTGGTTGTCTGTGTTGGGAGTTGCCAGTGAAATTCTTCATGCAGACCACAGATAGGATTGTATCTGTATAGACTTAAGTTAAAGAGCTCCTTAGTTGTTTTAAGCTCACCTTGCTTAGAGTTTAATATCCCAGATCATTTATGTTCCTTCTGTGTTTGAGTGTGTATGCAAGTCTGTGTTTTCTCCAGTCTGTCTTATATGTCTAATCTGTGTATTTAGCAGAGATCAGCCCATATCCCTTTGGTGGTAATCAGAATCCTTCTTAGGACTGATTACAGGGTTCAGGGACTGATAGGAGACAGGGTTAGGCTGGAGACTTGGACCTCTGAACCATTATCAGTACCTCCAAGGTGAGGGATTAGTTAGGACCCCAGTTTAGGGTCAGGTTAGACCCCCGGTCCTCCTCTTTCCTGTGACAGTGTATCAAGTACTCAAGATTAACCCTGAGTTCAACGGATATCGTGTCAGGTAAATCTATTCTATATTTACATGCTGATGTTGCTAATCTATATGTTGTATAGAGTGTTGTTCTTTTAAGAATAGTTTACTGACATCGTACACATATCATAAGACCGCGTGACAGGGAGGTCCGGGCACACAGAGGAGCCGCCGGGGGAGGTCCCGGCACACAGAGGAGCCGCTGGGGAGGTCCAGGCACACAGTGGAGCCACCAGGGGAGGTCCCGGCACACAGAGGAGCCGCCGGGGGAGGTCCCCGTACACAGAGGAGCCGCCGGGGGAGGTCCCGGCACACAGAGGAACCGCCGGGGGAGGTCCCGGTACACAGAGGAGCCGCCGGGGGAGGTCCCGGCACACAGAGGAACCGCCGGGGGAGGTCCCGATACACAGAGGAGCCGCCGGGGGAGGTCCCCGTACACAGAGAAGCCACCGGGGAGGTCCCGGCACACAGAGGAGCCGCTGGGGAGGTCCCGGCACACAGAGGAGCCGCCGGGGAGGTCCCGACACACAGAGGAGCCACCGGGGGAGGTCCCGGTACACAGAGGAGCCGCCGGGGGAGGTCCCGGCACACAGAGGAACCGCCGGGGGAGGTCCCGGCACACAGAGGAACCGCCGGGGGAGGTCCCGTACACAGAGGAGCCGCCGGGGGAGTCCGGTACACAGAGGAGCGCCTGGGGAGGTCCCCGTACACAGAGGAGCCGCCGGGGGGAGTCCCGGTACACAGGAGCCGCCGGGGGAGGTCCCGGTACACAGAGGAGCCGCCGGGGGAGGTCCCCGTACACAGAGGAGCCGCCGGGGGAGGTCCCGGTACACAGTGGAGCCACCAGGGGAGGTCCCGGCACACAGAGGAACCGCCGGGGGAGGTCCCGGTACACAGAGGAGCCGCCGGGGGAGGTCCCCGTACACAGAGGAGCCGCCGGGGGAGGTCCTGGTACACAGAGGAGCCGCCGGGGGAGGTCCCGGCACACAGAGGAGCCACCGGGGGAGGTCCCGGCACACAGAGGAGCCGCTGGGGAGGTCCCGGCACACAGAGGAGCCGCCGGGGAGGTCCCGACACACAGAGGAGCCGCCGGGGGAGGTCCCGGCACACAGAGGAGCCGCCGGGGGAGGTCCCGGCACACAGAGGAACCGCCGGGGGAGGTCCCGGCACACAGAGGAACCGCCGGGGGAGGTCCCCGTACACAGAGGAGCCGCCGGGGGAGGTCCCGGTACACAGAGGAGCCGCCTGGGGAGGTCCCCGTACACAGAGGAGCCGCCGGGGGAGGTCCCGGTACACAGGAGACGCCGGGGGAGGTCCCGGTACACAGAGGAGCCGCCGGGGGAGGTCCTCGTACACAGGGGAGCCGCCGGGGGAGGTCCCCGTACACAGAGGAGCCGCCTGGGGAGGTCCCCGTACACAGAGGAGCCGCCGGGGGAGGTCCCGGCACACAGAGGAACCGCCGGGGGAGGTCCCGGTACACAGAGGAGCCGCCCCATACAGAGGAGCCGCCAGGGGGGTCCCGTACACACAGAGGAGCCACCGGGGAGGTCCTGGTACACAGAGGAGCCGCCCCATACAGAGGAGCCGCCGGGGGGGGTCCCGTACACAGAGGAGCGCCAGGGGAGGTCCCGGTACACAGAGGAGCCGCCTCATACAGAGGAGCCGCCGGGGGAGGTCCCGTACACAGAGGAGCCGCCGGGGGAGGTCCCGGTACACAGAGGACCTGCCGGGGAGGTCCCGTACACAGAGGAGCCGCCGGGGGAGGTCCCCGTACACAGAGGAGCCGCCGGGGGAGGTCCCGTACACAGAGGAGCCGCCGGGGGAGGTCCCGGTACACAGAGGAGCCGCCGGGGGAGGTCCCGGTACACAGAGGAGCCGCCGGGGGAGGTCCCGTACACAGAGGAGCCGCCGGGGAGGTCCCGTACACAGAGGAGCCGCCGGGGGAGGTCCCGGTACACAAAGGAGCCGCCGGGGGAGGTCCCCGTACACAGAGGAGCCGCCGGGGGAGGTCCCCGTACACAGAGGAGCCCCCGGGGGAGGTCCCAGTACACAGAGGAGCCGCCGGGGGAGGTCTCCGCACACAGAGGAGCCGCCGGGGTAGGTCCCGTAACCAGAGGAGACGCCGGGGGAGGTCCCGGTACACAGAGGAGCCGCCGGGGGAGGTCCCGTACACAGAGGAGCCGCCGGGGGGAGGTCCCGTACACAGAGGAGCCGCCGGGGGAGGTCCCGGTACACAGAGGAGCCGCCGGGGGAGGTCCCGGCACACAGAGGAGCCGCCGGGGGAGGTCCCGTACACAGAGGAGCCGCCGGGGGAGGTCCCGGTACAGAGGAGCCGCGGAGTCCCCACACAAGGGCCGGGAGGTCCCGTACACACAGAGGAGCCGCCGGGGGAGGTCCCGGCACACAGAGGAGCCGCCGGGGGAGGTCCC
>JARQOD010012305.1:0-20219 GCA_033576555.1 Oophaga sylvatica | reverse complement strand
AATTTAAGCTCCATAGGACTGTAGCCAACCTCCCTGGACGTGGCCACAGGAGGAAAATTGATGACAAATCAAAGAGACGGATAATACAAATGGTAACAAAAGAGCCCAGAAAAACTTCTAAACAGATTAAAGGTGACCTTCAAGCTCAAGGAACAGTGTCAGATCGCACCATCCGTCGTTGTATGAGCCAAAGTGGACTTCATGGGAGACGACCAAGAAGGACACCATTGTTGAAAGTAAAATCATAAAAAGCCAGACTGGAATTTGCTAAACTACATGTTGACAATCCACAAAGATTCTGGGAGAATGTCCTATGGACAGATGAGACAAAAATGGAACTTTTTGGCAAGGCACATCAGCTCTATGTTCACAGATGGAAAAATGAAGCATATCAAGAAAATAACACTGTCCCTACTGTGAAACATGGAGGAGGCTCTGTTATGTTCTGGGGCTGCTTTGCTGCATCTGGCACAGGGTGTCTAGAATCTGTGCAGGGTACAATGAAATCACAAGCCTATCAAGGGATTCTAGAGAGAAATGTGCTGCCCAGTGTCAGAAAGCTTGGTCTCAGTCGCAGGTCATGGGTCTTGCAACAGGATAATGACCCAAAACACACAGTTAAAACACCCAAGAATGACTAAGAGGAAAACATTGGCCTATTCTGAAGTGGCCTTCTATGAGCCCTGACCTAAATCCTATTGAAATCTCTGAAGGATGTGGTAAGCAGGTATATAGAGAAACTGGCTCACAAAGAAACTAATAGCTTTAAAATATAACTTATAATAACTATACGCTAAAATGGAATAACCAGTTACAAAACTGCTAAGGTACACCTGGCCAGGCCAAGAAAAATGGTCAAATACTGTTTAACTATTGACTATTTCACCCTACCATTCCCTAGTGCACCCCTTCCTATCAGCGGAGATTGGCACCCTATCTTGATCGCAAATTGGCTGCCCCGCTCACCAGGGGCTGACCCTAGATACACCCTAGTTGCCCTAACTTGCCAAAGACAATGTCTGGTCGAAAGAATCAGCAAGATCATACTACAAGATAACCTAAATCCAACCGAAGAACATACGGGATGTAATTAGAGGGAAAGAATAGGAGAAGGTTGAAAAGGGGTGATTATAACCAAAGATGATGGAGGACCCCTATCACAAAAAGATATATAATAATACAAGTCAGTGTCATACCCTTGCCACAAAAAGTCATTAATATCATCTCATTCATGGAACAGATAAATCACTGCAGAGATTGTGGGCTAGGCGTCTAGCGTAACTTTCCTTCAGACATCCCTCATCAATTGTCCCTGCCTTGCTGCGGAGGTTGGCACCCTAACTTGCGCGCAAAATGTCGCCCCTGCTCAACGATGGCTCTCCCTCACTTCCCCTATATACTCTCCCTCTAGCTGTCTACCAGATCAAAAACAAGAGAGGGTTAGGGGAAAGCTGGAGGGACGGCAAAGGACAGCAGGGATGTAAAAAACATAGGCATGGTATGTCTCATCAGATAATTCCAACAAAAAGTGCATATAGAAGTCAATGAGAGAGCAATGGTCATCTTCACTAGGGGACTGCACTGTTCCCAGAGAAAATACCAAAACAAAAACTCAATGATTCAAATATAAAGGACTTATCTGTCATTCACTAAGAAGGTCACAGAAGCCTCAACGCCTTTCCCTCCCATGGTATGAGTTCATCAGGAGGCAAATGGAACCATTGATGTCAATAGATACTGGACATCACATAACACAGCCTAGAGATAATGTAGTAGATGTCACCTGCAGTCCTATGTAACACCACTGATAACACAGTGATAACGCTCTGAGTACAGAAAATGTAGTAGATGTCACCTGCAGTCCTATGTAACTGTAATGTATGTAGTACAGTTCATATAGCGTCTTGTGCTTGGGTGCGATGAAAATACATGAGACACAGGTTTGATATAGAAAGTCTTGTATTACTTCATACAAGTTGGCAAAAATAGTCACACAGTTTGCAGACACAGAAGCAGGAGACACAGCAGGCCAGAGTAAACTAAGCTCAGCAATCACTCTCCACAACAGGTTCAGGATCTTCTTCTCTGTTACCGTAAGTCCATGCAAACGTGGGTCTTTCAAAGAGCAGGGTTCAGAGTCCACAAGTGCTTCAGAGTTCCTCAGTAGGAATAGCTGGAGTACAAGGTCCAAGGCTTTAGGAGTCAGGTCACAGGTTCACTGCAGGCTAGATTCTGAAGCACTGATTGATCAGCTGTGGCTGCTTAAGAAGCAAAAGGAGAGAATCAGGGCGGGAACATGCAAGCTGGAAACTCCATTTTGACTGAGGGCAAGATAGCTGCAGCAAGACAGAAAGTAAAATGGCTGACGAACAAACTGAGTTTCAGGAACATGTACACAGAACCTTACATTACTCCCCCCTTAGGGACAACCTCCGGATGACCTCAGGCCAGGCTTGTGTGGGTACCTCTGATGAAACTGACGGAGCAAGCGAGGAGCATTAACGTTATTGACTGGTTCCCATGAGTTGTCCTCCACTGGGTAGCCCTGCCATTTAATCAGATATTGTAACTGATTTCTATACAACCTGGAATCTAAAATCCTTTCCACCACAAATTCTTCCTGACCATCGACTAGCACTGGGTCAGGGCAAGGAGAAGAACGTCCAGGAAACGTATTGGGTGTCGCAGCCTTTAGTAGGGATACATGAAAGACAGGGTGAATTCTCATAGTTCTGGGCAGTTGAAGATGACAAGCAACGGCACTTATAATTTTACTGATTTTATAGGGTCCAATGTACTTATGTCCCAACTTAGACGATGGAATCCTTAACTTAAGATTTCTGGTTGACAGCCAGACCAAGTCTCCTACCTTGAAAGCTGGTGCAGGTTTACGAAATTTATCTGCTGCTTTCTTGTACCTTTCCTGAGCCGATTCCAGATTCTCCTTTAGAAGATCCATATTCTTCTGTAAAGACGTGATTCTTTCAGCCACTGCTGGTAAAGGCGTTTCTATGGGAAATCGTGGTAGAATGTTAGGATGATAACCTAGATTAGAGTAAAAAGGAGACTGCTTAGTGGAGGCACTCTGAGAGTTGTTATACGAGAACTCAGCTAATGGAAGTAGATCTACCCAATCATCCTGTAGGTGGCAGATAAAGCAGCGGAGATACTGCTCCAGGGTTTGATTGGTTCGTTCGGTCTGTCCATTAGTCTGGGGATGAAAAGCAGAAGAAAGGTTTACTTTAATGTCCAATGCTGCACAGAAATTTTGCAAAACCTAGAAGTGAATTGCACCCCTCGATCCGAAATAACCTCATCCGGTACTCCATGTAAGCGAAACACATCTTTAATCATCAAATCTGATGTCTGTTTTGCAGTGGGTAAGCCGACACAAGGGATAAAATGAGCTGCCTTTGTTAGACGGTCAACCACCACTAGAATGGTGTTCTTCCCTTGAGAGGTTGGTAACTCCACAATGAAGTCCATAGAAATGGATCCCCACGGGCGGGACGGGGTGGGAAGAGGCTGTAACAGACCAGTTGGTGAGGAGCGAGGTGTTTTGCATCTTGCACAGACTTCACATGAAGTGACATAGTTTAAAACATCCTTCCTGCAAGTGGGCCACCAAAAGAAACGAGAGAGAAATTCCTGTGTCTTTAGAATTCCTCTATGCCCAGCTATCTTGGAATCGTGAATGAGTTGCAATACTCTCAATCTGACTGTTTCAGGAATATACAGACGTTGTCCCTGAATCCACACACCATTCTTAAAGACAAGACTTACGTCCCTTGGGGGTTGTGCCAAAAAGGAATCCGCATGGTATGCTTCCTTGATGTCCTTAAGTAGGTCTTGATTATGAATTACTCCTAGGAATCTAGAGTCAGGAAGAATAGTCTTAGGAGGAGTAATTGGACGTGTCTCTGCTGAGTAAATCCTAGAGAGTGCATCAGCCTTTCCATTGCGCGATCCTGGTCTATAAGAAATGATAAAATTAAATTGGTTTAAGAAAAGATTCCAGCGAGCCTGGCGAGGAGTCAGGCACTTAGCCGACCTGATAAAGTCAAGGTTACGATGATCTGTCAGGACGACTATTTGCTGTGCAGCTCCCTGAAGAAGGTGTCTCCATTCTTTGAAGGCGGCAATAATGGCCAACAACTCTCTATTGCCCACATCGTAGTTCCTCTCAGCCGAAGACAACTGCTGGGAAAAGAAGGCACAGGGATGCAAGACATTCTTCTCACCTGTTTTCTGAGAGAGTATAGCTCCAACGGCACAGTCTGAAGCATCCACCTCTATTATGAAGGCAAGCTCGGGGTTGGGATATACTAGGATAGGTGCAGTGGTAAATTTATCTTTTAGACGGGAAAATGCTTCCTGGGCTTGGGGAGTCCAGGAGAACCTAGACTCTTTCCGGGTAAGTTGGGTGATAGGTGACACTACCTCAGAGAAATTTCTAATGAAACGTCTATAGAAGTTGGCAAACCCGATGAAGCGCTGTACCTCCTTCACATTTCTAGGACTTGGCCAATCCTTGATGGCTTGGGTTTTGCTTCCATCCATACTAATTCCTTGTGTAGACAGTACATACCCCAGAAATTGAATTTCGGTCCTATGGAATTCACACTTTTCAAGTTTGATGTAAAGATGATTTTGTCTTAGACGTTCCAAGACCATTCTCACATGTCCATGATGTTCCTCTGTGGAGTTAGAAAAAATTAGAATATCATCCAAATAAATTACCACGAATGTATCTAGGAGATCCCTGAAGATGTCATTCACCAAGTGTTGGAAAGTGGCTGGGGCGGTACTCAGACCAAAAGGCATAACTAGATATTCAAAGTGTCCATAGCGTGACCTGAATGCAGTCTTCCATTCATCCCCAGGTCTAATACGGACTAAGTTATAGGCCCCACGAAGATCTAGTTTAGAGAAAATTTTGGCATGTCGCACTCTCTCCAATAACTCAGGGATTAAAGGCAATGGATAACGGTTTCTAATAGTAACCTTATTGAGTTCCCTATAGTCTACGCATGGTCTCAGAGATCCATCTTTCTTCTTTACAAAGAAGATGGGTGCACCTGCAGGAGATGAAGAGGGGCGTATGAAGCCCTTGGCTAGATTTTCGTCTATGTAATCCTTTAAAGCCTTTAGCTCGGGCCCCGCCAGGGGGTAGATCTTACCAAAAGGTATCTCTGCTCCAGGCAATAATTCAATTGGACAATCATATGGACGGTGAGGAGGAAGCTGGTCAGCGTTCTTCTTGTCACATAAATCCACATAGTCCTGGTATACAGCTGGTAGTTCAGGGACTGACATGGTTCCTTTAGGAACAGAGCAAGCTGAAACTTTTGGACTCATCTGTTTCTCTGGAAAGTGTAATTCCTTGGTCTCCCAGTTAATGGTAGGATTCTGAGCCTGCAGCCATGGTAGCCCTAGAATAATGGAAAGTGGGGAGAAGAGATAAGCATAAAGGACAGTTTCTCTTGATGATCTTTACCCATAAGAACCCTCAAAGGCTCTGTTTCCTGATCCACTGGTCCAGAGGTCAGCAGGGAGCCATCCACAGTTTCCATCTGTACTGGAGTAGCCTTCTTCACTGAACGTATCCCCTGTTTCAGAGCAAAGGAGACATCCATAAAATTTCCACTTGCCCCTGAGTCGATCATAGCAGAGCCAGACACCCAAGCTGAGTCAACCCAGAGTTTGATGGAAAGAAAGCAATGAGAATTGTTTTTCTTACAACTCAGCTGGGACACCGCTGAGGAAACTTGAAAAATGGCAGCGTTTACACAGTCAACGTCCTCAGAGGTAACGGAGTTTAAGTCCGAGAAATCAAGATCTGTTGCTGCAGATCTCTCTGGAGCCTGAGGCTCGGACCTGACAGATCCCCTCTCGCAACACTCACAATGAATGAGTGCTGCAGTAGTCTTACGAGAACGGCTGGGGCAGTTTATAATGAAGTGCCCTGACTTACCACAATAGAAACATAGATTCTCCTTAAAACGATGTTCCTTGCGTGCATCACTAACCCGTCGTTGTAAAGAGTCTACCTGCATGGGTTCAGGTTCAGGTTCCCGTGTAATCCTACTCAAAGGTTCCTTAGCTGGAGAGGAAGGTAGGAAAAGGTTAGTGCGATTGCTTTCGAACCATCTCTCTTGCCTGCGTTCAGTCAGACGAGTATCAATACGGATGCAGTAGTTAATAAAGTCACCTAACGCAGTGGGTGGGTCGGCACGAGCAAGTTCATCCTTAATCAGTGGAGATAACCCCTTTCGAAAAATAGATTTTTTGGCGGAACTGTCCCAGGTGGTATCAAGGGCCCATCTCCTGAAATCCAAGGCATATTCAGCTACCGAGTGCTTACCTTGGCGCAAAGCTAACATGGCTGCTTCAGCTGTTGCACCTCGATTGGGGTCATCAAACACCTGCCCCATGGCTGAAATAAAAGCATCAAGGTGATTCAAACAATCATCCTCAGTCTCAATCAGAGGGTTTGCCCACATCAAAGCCTTGTTGGTAAGCAACATAATTATAGTAAGTACCTTAGATCGTTCAGTGGGAAATTGTGAAGCATGTGCAGAAAAAAAAAGATTGCATTGATTAATAAATCCCCTGAATTTCTCACGTTCACCGCCAAAACGAAAAGGGGGCAACTTGGGAATCCCAGAACTCGGGGCTACGGCAGGAGCCTGGACTCACTCTTCTAGAACCTCAATCCTGGCTCGCAAATCCTGGGCAGTCTGTCCAAACACTTGCAAATTGTGATTAGTGAGGTCCTGTAGGCTTGAAAAACGGGTCTTTATATTCTGCAAATCTGCAAGGATATTATCAGTCACTCCGCAAAGTTCCTTTATGCGGGCCTCCATTTTCCAGATCTTTTAAGACAGGAGTACTGGAAGAAGAGGAGAGGAGAAAAAAAAAAAACAATAGTGTTTACCTGTGGTAACACTGCAGAGAGAAAAAAAATTAAGGGAACTGCTCACCTGGAATGGTTGTGAGAAGTCACAACCACTATCATCACAGAAAGTTCACCCGGACATCTGATATCCACAGTTACAGCAGACAAAAAAGAGAAAAGAGAAAAAAAAAAAAAACAATAGTGTTTACCTGTGGTAACACTGCAGAAAAAAAAACACTTAAGGGAATTGCTCACCTGGAATGGTTGTGAGAAGTCACAACCACTGTCATCACAGAAAGTACAACCGGACATCCGATATCCACAGTTACAGCAGACACAGCCTTTCCAGACCCAGCAGACACTAACGTTTTGGCTTCAGAATCTTGTAATGTATGTAGTACAGTTCATATAGCGTCTTGTGCTTGGGTGCGATGAAAATACATGAGACACAGGTTTGATATAGAAAGTCTTGTATTACTTCATACAAGTTGGCAAAAATAGTCACACAGTTTGCAGACACAGAAGCAGGAGACACAGCAGGCCAGAGTAATCTAAGCTCAGCAATCACTCTCCACAACAGGTTCAGGATCTTCTTCTCTGTTACCGTAAGTCCATGCAAACGTGGGTCTTTCAAAGAGCAGGGTTCAGAGTCCACAAGTGCTTCAGAGTTCCTCAGTAGGAATAGCTGGAGTACAAGGTCCAAGGCTTTAGGAGTCAGGTCACAGGTTCACTGCAGGCTAGATTCTGAAGCACTGATTGCTCAGCTGTGGCTGCTTAAGAAGCAAAAGGAGAGAATCAGGGCGGGAACATGCAAGCTGGAAACTCCATTTTGACTAAGGGCAAGATAGCTGCAGCAAGACAGAAAGTAAAATGGCTGACGAACAAACTGAGTTTCAGGAACATGTACACAGAACCTTACAGTAACACCACAGATAACAGTGATAGCTGTTATGAATGTGCTAGAGATGGTTTCTGAGCAGAGGCTCCCTCTGGTGGTTACAGACAGTACTGAACCTTTCAGCGAGGAGTGGCAATCTGGGTTCACTGACTGGTCTGATATAAGGGAGGTTCCCTCCCATGATGGTTGCCGGTGATCAATTGTTCTTGTCTCAATTGTGGTTCCTGGTTCATTTGGAAGTTTGCTGGAGTCCTGCCTGCATCTCCTGCTTTCAGATAAGATATTTTTTGCTTTTCTTTTTGTGCTTCCTTTTTGCATTGTTTTCTGCACTTTTGTGGAGGTCAGCCAGGTCCCCTCCTGGGGCCTGAGCTCCTCACAGTTTATCTGCAGCCACTGTTATTTGCTCATTTGCTTTTTCCTGTTTTTTCAGCGGCTGCAGCTTGGTTTTTGTTCACTCTGAGATCTGATTTAGTGGGTGGCGAGATCGTGTGATCTCAGTATTTTTGTAATCAGAATTGTTGGATTTTTGTAGGGTTTTCTGGGTTGCAGAAAGTAATCTCTCCTGTCCTATCCTATTTAGTCAGCTTGTGGCCCCAGCGTTTGCTCAGTCTATTTTC
The DNA here is from genome assembly GCA_033576555.1 of Oophaga sylvatica. Taxonomy (NCBI): domain Eukaryota; kingdom Metazoa; phylum Chordata; class Amphibia; order Anura; family Dendrobatidae; genus Oophaga; species Oophaga sylvatica. The sequence goes on along the minus strand of JARQOD010012305.1, from coordinate 11,806 downwards.
TGCCTATGTTTGTGTTTTCATCTTGTCTAACCGCCATTATATGTTTGGGGGCTTCCTATTTTCTTTGGGGATCTGCTCCGGGGCAGATAGCTTTCATCTTTCTGCCTTTAGGTGTAGTTATCTCTCAGGCTGTGACGAGGCGTCTAGGATCACCGTAGGAACGCTCCACGGCTACCTCTAGTTGTGTAGTTAGTTTAGGAATCTGCAACTCATCAGTTACCAACATCTCAGGTGTTCGGCTGCCCTGCTGTTTTTCCTGTCCTCCTCAGCTACCGAAACATAACAGATAGCTCTTTGAGTACAGATAATGTAGTGATGTCACCTGCAGTCCTATGTAACACCACTGATAACGCTCTGAGTACAGATATTATTGTAGTAGATGTCACATGCAGTCCTATGTAACACCACAGATAACGGTGATAGCTCTCTGAATACAGATAATGTAGTAGATGTCACCTGCAGTCCTATGTAACATCACAGATAACACAGTGATAACACTCTGAATACAGATAATGTAGTCGATGTCACCTGCAGTCCTATGTAACACCGCAGATAACACAGTGATAACGCTCTGAGTACAGATAATGTAGTAGATGTCACCTGCAGTCCTATGTAACACCACAGATAACACAGTGATAACTCTCTGAGTACAGATAATGTAGTAGATGTCACCTGCAGTCCTATGTAACACCACAGATAACACAGTGATAACTCTCTGAGTACAGATAATGTAGTAGATGTCACCTGCAGTCCTATGTACAGTCATGAAAAAATAAAGTCAGTCAGCCACCAATTGTGCAAGTTCTCCCACTTAAAAAGATGAGAGAGGCCTGTAATTGATATCATAGGTAGACCACAACTATGAGAGTCAAAATGAGAAAACAAATCCAGAAAATCACCTTGTCTGATTTGGTAAGATATATTTTGCAAATTATGGTGGAAAATAAGTGTTTGGTCACCTAAAAACATGCAAGATTTGTGGCTCTCACAGACCTGTAACTTCTTCTTTAAGAGGCTCCTCTGTCCTTCTGTCACTCATTAACTGTAGTAATGGCGCCTGTATGAACTTGTTATCAGTATAAAAGACACCTGTCCACAACCTCAAACAGTCACACTCCAAACTCCACTATGGTGAAGACCAAAGAGCTGTCAAGGGACACCAGAAACAAAATTGTAGCCCTGCACCAGGCTGGGAAGACTGAATCTGCAATAGGCAAACAGCTTGGTGTGATTAAATCAACTGTGGGAGCAATAATAAAAAATAGAAGACATACAAGACCACTGATAATCCCCCTCGATCTGGGGCTCCACACAAGATCTCACCCCGTGGGGTCAAAATGATCACAAGAACGGGAGCAAAAATCCCAGAAACACACGAGGGGACCTAGTGAATGACCTGCATAGAGCTGGGACCACCGTAACAAAGGCTACCTGTCACGATCCACTTTTGGATCTGGCAGATCTTTCTTTGTATACTGAAACCTTTTTCCTTTCAGGCCATCGGGGGTTAATGTCAGTCTTTTCCCCCGGTGGCTGCTGGTGTAATTACATTGCAGCTGACTTGTCAGAGGAAGGTGGTTACTACTCCCACCATCCTTTATTAGGTCACCTGAGGCGTCAGCTGACTGTTGGTGATATTGCTACCTTTTGGAGACCAACCAAGCTGGAGTCAAGAGCTTGCTGAGCGCAGTGGTGGTTCTGCTGTTTCCCTGTTCTGGTACCTTACTCTGCTGTGCGGTGCATTGCAGCAGAGAAAGCTTAGTGTTATTATTTAGTTATTTAACCCCTAGGTGTCTGTCTTTCCTTTTGTTGTTTTAGTGTTATTCACATTATTCCCTGTCTCACCTCCTGGGGAGGGGGTTGGTGGGTTTAGCTCAGGGCTAAACAGGAGACAGGGACAGGTCAGTGGCTTGGGCCTCACTACCTTCAAGTGTACCCCCAAGTTAAGGAAAGACAGGGCCCTTCCTTAGCCTTAGGGGCAGTTCAGGGGCCCAGGTTCCTCATCCCCTGTATTTCTATTACTGCCCCATGACATTATCACCAACCATCACATTTTTTTCCCTTTCTGGTGAGCCATGGCCCAAATACAGGCCTTTGCCCAACTGCTTCAGACCCTCACGGATGAGTTTAAGGTGCTGCCGGGTGAGGTGGTACAGCAGTTACAGCAGTTGGTGGGGTTCTGGGCCTCGGCTCAGATGCAGGTTCAACCAGAACCTAAGATATCTCTTCCTGACAGGTTTTCTGGAGGGAGAGATAAATTTCTGGTCTTTCAGGAGGCCTGTAAATTGTACTTCAGGCTCCGCCCCCGTTCATCAGGCAGTGAGGAACAGCGTGTGGGGATTATTGTTTCCCTTCTTAGGGGTGATCCCCAATCTTGGGCCTTCTCCCTGCCGGCCGATTCACCATCTTTACAGTCGGTGGACGGGTTTTTTGCGGCTCTGGCTCTGGTGTATGAAGATCCTGATGGCGTCTCTCTGGCGAAATCCCGACTCCGTAAGATCAAGCATGGGGACCGGCCGGCTGAGGAGTACTGTTCAGAGTTCAGGAGATGGGCCACTGACACACAGTGGAATGATCCAGCCCTTAGGAGTCATTTTGTGCAGGGTCTGTCCCCAAGGTTGCAGGATACTCTGGTGCAGTACTCCGCCCTCAGGTCATTGGAGGCCGCCATGTCCCTTGCCATCTGGGTGGATAGACGCCTCAGGGAGAGGCATACACCATAACTGCCCCTGTTCTCCTGGTTAGGGAGGAGGACACAGCTGAGCAGTCGGACGAACCTATGCAGGTGGGAACAGTTGGTTCCCAAACGGGGTTGCCTGCGGTTCGACATGTGGGGGCATGTTTTTTCTGTGGGCAGACTGGTCATTTCATTGGGGTCTGCCCAGCTGACGCAAAAACATCTGTACCATCTAAGAAGCCACATCCCCCTGGTCGTGTGGAGGGAGATGACCAGGCAGTGTATTTTTCCTCCATTTCTCCCCCTCAGTATACCCTGTCTGCGAGAGTGGTGATTGGCGGGGTAACTAAGGGAATTCCGGTCCTTGTGGACAGTGGAGCAGGAGTCAATTTGGTGGATGATCACTTTGTCCAGACCAATGGCCTGATGTGTAGGATGCTAGCAGAACATGTCTGGACCCGTCTAAAGTTTGCTAGAGAGCATTTGGATTATCCAGAAGAGTATTGGGAGAATGTCATATGGTCTGATGAAACCAAAGTAGAACTGTTTGGTAGAAACAAAACTCGTCGTGTTTGGAGGAGACAGAATGCTGAGTTGTATCCAAAGAACACCATACCTACTGTGAAGCATGGGGGTGGCAACATCATGCTTTGGGGCCGTTTCTCTGCAAAGGGACCAGGACGACTGATCCGTGTACATGAAAAATGAATGAGGCCATGTATCGTGAGATTTTGAGTGCAAACCTCCTTTCATCAGCAAGGGCATTGAAGATGAAACGTGGATGGGTCTTTTAGCATGATAATGATCCCAAGCACACCGCCCGGGCAACGAAGGAGTGGCTTCGTAAGAAGCACATGAAGTTTCTGGAGTGGCCTAGCCAGTCTCCAGATCTCAACCCCATAGAAAACCTTTGGAGGGATTTGAAAATCCGTGTTTCCCAGCGACAGGCCCAAAACATACCACCAACAGTGTGTGCCAACCTTGTGAAGACTTACAGAAAACATTTGACCTCTGTCATTGCCAATAAAGGATATATGACAAAATATTGAGATGAACTTTTGTTAATGACCAAATACTTATTTTAATTTGCAAAATAAATCTTGCCAAATCAGACAAGGTGATTTTCCCGGATTTGTTTTCTCATTTGGACTCTCATAGTTGTTGTCTACCTATGATGTCAATTACAGGCTTCTCTCATCTTTTTAAGTGGGAGAACTTGCACAATTGGTGGCTGACTGAATACTTTTTTTCCTCATTGTATGCACAGCCTTAAAATAATACATTGTTGAAGTTCCCTTTGAAATTTTGAGCATTCAGTCTTTTTGGGTAGGAGTCTATCAGCATGACACATCTATAATTGGCAATTTTTGGCTACTCTTCTTTGCAGTAGCTCAAATTCTATCAGATTGTGAGGACATCTGGTTGGGCCATTCCAAAACGCTGATCCTCTGGAAAAGCCATTCTTTTGTGGATTTGGAGATATGCTTATGGTCGTTGTTGTACTGAAATGTGAAATTCCTCTTCATCTTAAGCTTTTAAGCAAAGGTCTGAAGATTTTTGTTAAAAACGACTGGTATTTGGAATTGTTCTTCGTTCCCTGCACCCCAGTTCCAGCTGCCAGATAAGAGTCCCAAAGCATAATGCTGCCTCCACCATGCTTCCATGTCGGTATAGAGTTTCTTCTTGTTATGAGCAGCGTTGGCTTTGTGTAAAAAAAATATTCTGCAAATCCTGCTTTGTTGGTAGGAAAAACGCTGCATAAATTATGAGTTCCTGCTACGGTTTTGACATGTCTTTTGTTTTGCGTATTTTTCCCCACTCATTGGAATGGGTGAAATACACTGCAAAAACACTGCAAGAATTGACATTATGCAGATTTGAATCTGCTACAAATCTGCAAGAAAAAAATAAGGAGCATGTCCATGAGACTTCAGAAATCACATTCACTTTGCTGGGACTGTAAAATGCTGTGTATTTTCTGCAACATAAATGCAACATGTGTGCATAGCCTTAATATTAATTGGGCTCAATCTGATTCAAGAAGTAATGGGGGTAAATATTGTGCGTAACCCGCTGACTTGCCTCCTGGGATGTATGGATAATATTTCTACGGATGAATGTGGGAAACTGGCTATTGCAAGATTGCTATATGCCGCTAGGAAGCTTATTGCGATGCATTGGTTAGATGAAAAACCACCAGTCAAAAAAGAGTTTGTGAATAAAATAAACTTTATTGTCCTCATGGAAAAGAATATTTACACTAAGAGAGGTCAACATAAAAAATTTTAAAATATGTGAGGCGGATGGATGGATTGTCCGAGTGTGGCGTTTGTTGAGTTGTTGCAGAGTAGGTTGGGAGTCGGTTAATTACCTCTGCAGTAATTGTACTTGTGCGGCTGAGCTTTTGTGAAGCGGTGTATAAATTTATCAAGAGGAGATGTACCAGTTTGATAATAAAGGATATTGGGATGGGGTTTGGGGAGGAGGTGGGGAAGGAGGGGTGGTTGGCTCCGTTATACTGATTACACTGATACCTGTCAGCAGGATTGTGCTCAGTAACTACAGGCAGTGTCAGGTCGGCGCCATTATACTGATTGCAGTGATACCTGTCAGCAGGATTGTGCACAGTAACTACAGTCTCAGGTCGACGCCGTTATACAGATTACAATGATACCTGTCAGCAGGATTGTGCTCAGTAACTACAGGCAGTGTCAGGTCGGCGCCATTATACTGATTGCAGTGATACCTGTCAGCAGGATTGTGCACAGTAACTACAGTCTCAGGTCGGTGCCATTATACTGATTACAATGATACCTGTCAGCAGGATTGTGCTCAGTAACTACAGGCAGTGTCAGGTCGGCGCCATTATACTGATTACAATGATACTTGTCAGCAGGATTGTGCACAGTAACTACAGTCTCAGGTCTGCGCCATTATACTGATTACAATGATACCTGTTGTGAATGTGTTAGAAATGAATTCTGAGCAGCAGCTCCCTCTGGTGGTTACAAACAGTACTGAACCATTCAATGAGGATTGGCAATCAGGAGTTACAGAGTTACAGACTGGTCTTATATAAGGGAGGTTCCCTCCCATCATGGTTGCCGGTGATCAATTGTTCTTGTCTCAACTGTGGTCCTGGTTCACTTGGAAGCTTGCTGAGTCTTGCCTCTTCTCCTGCTCTCAGATAAGATATTTTCTGTTTTTTGTTTTTGTGCTTACCATTTGCATATTTCTCTGCATTTCTGTGAGGTTAGCCAGGTCTCCCCCCCCCCCCGGGGGGCTTGGGCTCCTCTCAGTTCTTCTGGAGCCACTGTTATTTGTTCATTTGCCTTTTCCAGTTTTTTCAGTGGCTGCGGCTTAGTTTTGTTACAACAGAGAACTAATTTAGGTGGTAGAGGTCGTGTGATCTCAGGTGTTTTTGCAATTAGTAGAGTTGGTATTTTTTAGAGCTTTTTGGATTGCAGTAAGTGTCTTTCCTATCCTTTTCTGTCTAGGAAGATTGGGCCCCAACGTTACTCATACTATTTTCTTTCTGTGTCTGTATTTCCTCTTGTCTAACCGTCATTACATGTTTGGGGGCTTCCTATGTTCTTTGGGGATCTGCTCCGGGGCAGATAGCTTTCCTCTTTCTATCTTTAGGTGTAGTTAACCTCTCAGGCTGTGACGAGGCGTCTAGGACCAACGTAGGAACGCTCCACGGCTGCCTTTAGTTGTGGTGGTTAGTCAGGGTACTGCAATCCAGTAGATTCCCTAAAAAATACCAACTCTACTAATTGCAAAAACACCTGAGATCACACGACCTCTACCACCTAAATTAGTTCTCTGGTATAACAAAACTAAGCCGCAGCCACTGAAAAAACTGGAAAAGGCAAATGAACAAATAACAGTGGCTCCAGAAGAACTGAGAGGAGCCCAAGCCCCCCGGGGGGGGGGGAGACCTGGCTAACCTCACAGAAATGCAGAGAAATATGCAAATGGTAAGCACAAAAACAAAAAACAGAAAATATCTTATCTGAGAGCAGGAGAAGAGGCAAGACTCAGCAAGCTTTCAAGTGAACCAGGTCTGTAACTCCTGATTGCCAACCCTCATTGAATGGTTCAGTACTGTTTGTAACCACCAGAGGGAGCTTCTGCTCAGAATTCATTTCTAACACATTCACAACAGATACCTGTCAGCAGGATTGTGCTGAGTAACTACAGGCAGTGTCATGTCAGCGCCATTATACTGATTACAATGATACCTGTCAGCAGGTTTGTGCACAGTAACTACAGTCTCAGGTCGGCGCCATTATGCTGATTACAATGATACCTGTCAGCAGATTGTACTCAGTAACTACAGTCTCAGGTCTGCGCCATTATACTGATTACAATGATACCTGTCAGCATGATTGTGCTCAGTAACTACAGTCTCAGGTCGGCGCCATTATACTGATTACAATGATACCTGTCAGCAGGATTGTGCACAGTAACTAGTCTCAGGTCGGCGCCATTATATTGATTACAATGATACCTGTCAGCAGGATTGTGCTGAGTAACTACAGGCAGTGTCAGGTCGGCGCAGTTATACTGATTACACTGATACAATACGATACACTTTATTGATCCTGAGGGAAATTATGGTATCACAGCAGCGTTACAACAGCATTACAAACAAAACATTACAAACAGCATTACATAGATAACTACTTGACACAGATCTTGCACATGACTAACCACAATATGTAGCAAACAAAAGTACACAAATTTCTGATCATTTCCATTAGTGCGCCAGCCCTAGGTCGTAGCCATCTTTCACCCTTAGTGAATTGTTATACATCCCCATAGCAGTAGGCACAAACGATTTCCTGAATTTCTCCTTCTTGCACCTTAGTAGGATACCTGTCAGCAGGATTGTGCTCACTAACTACAGGCAGTGTCAGGTCGGCGCCATTATACTGATTACAATGATACCTGGTGATGAAATCCGTCTTGTGATTGTTGTTTAATCTTTATTTTCGCTGCAGCATAATCACATGTATACTGTGTATATAATTCATATGTTTGAGGTTATCCTGATATAAAAAAAAAATCCATTTGAAAATGGTGCCGGCTGGACCTGCGCAGTAGCAGCTATCAGTGATCCGATAGCTGCTACTTAATAGGCGCCAACAGCGCCATCTTGAAGGAGGAATTTTTTTTCTCTAGCTGTGAAGGACGGCCCCCGTCCTTCCACGTCACCAATGTGACGTAACTCCACAGGCACAGCTCTCCGGCGCCCCCTTTGTCTGTCAGGTCAGTAAGGGAACTGCACCTAGAGCAAACAGCCGCCGGGGAGGGTGTCCTGTTACCCACTGGGTATTCTAAGATTCGTGATCAGAGTAAAAGCATCAGCCCAAGATTAATTTCATGGTTTAATTGCCTTAAGGGCGCACTAGATAATTACAGAAATATACAGTAAGCTATACAACGGAATTACAATGGATTTGCAGTCAGAGTAAAATACAACAATAATGGTACAAGGCTTAGAGGTATGAGCTAGAGATCAATATTGCCAGGTTGTAGGGACAGGTGGAGGCAGGGAGCTCTGCGATCCCCAGATGAAAGTCTTAGTTGCTGGACAGTCCCCCAAAACGTGTGCCGCTGCTCCCTTGGCAGATCTGTCCCTTTGGTCCTTCTTAGATCACCTTACTGGCTACTGAGAGAATGGATCTGGTCTGCCCTTAGCTCACAGTTCTTAAACCTGCTAGGTCCCTCCCCTCGGTGTCCGAGGGTGGGAGGATAATCTCCACCCTTAGCCCCCTGCAGAATTTATTCCCAATATCTAGCAAAGGGGTTAACTTTCTCCAGGACGATCGGATCAGGACACGAGAGGTACCAGCGGATGCAGTATGTTTTGCCTGTCGCAGGGATATCAAACCTGGCCCGGTTGGGTCATTGTGGATGGCCAATCTCTATATCTCAGCCCCTCAAGCCATCACCGACTCGGGAGTTGCACCATCAAATGCCCGAGGTCCGCCGGGTCACACAGATATTTTTATGAATCATAGAATCATAGAATCATAGAATGGTAGAATTGGAAGGGACCTCCTGGGCCTTCTGTTCCAACCCCCTGCTCAAAGCAGGATTCTCTAAATCATCCCAGACAGATGTCTGTCCAGCCTCTGTTTGAAGACTTCCATTGAAGGAGAACTCACCACCTCTCGTGGCAGCCTGTTCCACTCATTGATCACCCTAACTGTCAAAAAATCTAATCTGTGTCTCCTCCCATTCAGTTTCATCCCATTGCTTCTAGTCTTTCCTTGTGCAAATGAGAATAAAAATGATCCTTCTACAATGTGACAGCCCTTGAGATATTTGTAGACAGCTATTAAGTCTCCTCTCAGTCTTCTTTTTTGCAAGCTAAACATTCCAAAATCCTGCAACCGTTCCTCATAGGACATGGTTTGCAGACCGGTCACCATTCTGGTGGCTCTTCTCTGAACTTGCTCCATTTTGTTGATGTCTTTTTTAAAATGTGGTGCCCAAAACTGGACACAGTATTCCAGATGAGGTCTGACCAAAGAGGAGTAGAGGGCAATAATGACCTCACATGATCTAGACTGTATGCTTCTGTTGATACATCCTAGAATTGCATTTGCCTTTTTTGCTGCTGCATCACACTGTTGACTCATGTTAAGTCTGTGATCAATTAGTATACCCAAGTTTTTTTCACATGTGCTGTTACTTAGCCCTATTCCTCCCATTTTGTATATGCTTTTTCATTTTTATTGCCCAGATGTAGTACTTTGCATTTTTCCCTGTTAAAATCCATTCTGTTAGTTGCTGCCCACTGCTCCAGTTTATTTATATCTTTTTGAATCCTCTCTCTCTCTTCTCTAGTATTAGCTACCCCTCCTAGCTTTGTGTCATCAGCAAATTTGATCAGTTTACCCTCAATTCCTTCATCAAAATCATTGATAAAGATGTTGAACAATACAGGGCCCAAAACAGAGCCTTGTAGTACCCCACTTGAGACATTCTTCCAACTGGATGTGCAGCCATTTACGACCACTCTTTGGGTCCGATCACTAAGCCAGTTATGAATCCACCTAACAGTTGCCTTGTCCATTCCATACTTAGTCATTTTTTCAATAAGGATTGTGTGAGATACTTTGTCAAATGCTTTGCTGAAGTCAAGATATACTATATCTACAGCATTTCCCTGATCCACCCAGTCAGTGATTCTGTCATAGAAGGAAATTAAGTTAGTCTGACATGACTTATTAGTTACAAACCCATGCTGACTCTGTTTAATCACTTCATCTGGGTCCACCTTCTTCCCCTTTTTGAAGATAGGAACAAAATTTGCTGTCTGGGATGATTTAGAGAATCCTGCTTTGAGCAGGGGGTTGGACCAGAAGGCCCAGGAGGTCCCTTCCAACTCTACCATTCTATGATTCTATGATTCTATGATTCTATGATTCTCCAATCTTCTGGGACTTCTCCTGTTCTCCAAGAATTTTCAAAGATTATGGACAGTGGTTCAAGAATTTCTTCTGCTATCTCCTTCAGTATCTGGGGTGTAATTCATCTGGACCTGGAGACTTGAAATCATTTAGGTTAGCTAAGTGTTTCCTCACTGTCTTTCTGTTTATAGATATCCTGGATTCTTCTATTCCTTTAATAGGACAGTGAAGATCAGTTGATGCTACATTTCCTTTCTGAGAGAAAACAGATGCAAAATAGGAATTTAAAAGTTCAGCCTTCTCAACATCCTGTCTTAGCATTTCATCATTTTCATCCTGTAAAAATCCTATAGCATCTTTGACTTTTCTTTTACTTTTGACGTATCCCCAAAATCCTTTTTTTGTTGCTTTTGATGTCACTTGCAAGCCTTAATTCATTGTCAACTTTAGATAATCTGATTTGTGCCCTGCAGGTTCTGCAGACGGCATTATATTCTTCTTTAGATATGCCTCCCTCTTTCCATTTATAAACATTTCTTTCTTCCTTTTTAGCATGTGTTTAAGTTCTGTGTTCATCCATCCTGGTTTCCTTAAATGCTTCCCATTCTTCCCTCTTTTCGGAATTGTTAATGATTGTGCTTTGAGAATCTTATTTTTCAAGATTTTCCATCCTTCCTGGACATTTTTGTCCTTAAGGATATCCAGCCATTGGATCCCTCCAATTCTCTTTCTGAGTTCCTTAAAATCTGCCTTTCTGAAATCTAATCTTGACGTCTGAGTCTTCACAGGTCTTCCTCCTCTTGTTATCCAAAATTCTAAAATAGCATGGTCACTACCTCCTAGGGTCCCAGCCGCTCTTACCTCCTCAACCATTTCCTCCCTGTTTATAAGGATTAGATCCAAGGTAGCAGATCCCCTTGTTTTCTCCCCTACCTTTTGGAAGATAAAGTTGTCAGCAAGAGAGGATAAGAATTTCCTTGACCTGTTAGTTTTGCCTGAGAGAGATTCCCAACAAATGTCTGGATAGTTGAAATCTCCCATGACCACTATGTCATATTTTTTGGAGAACTTGGCCATTTGATGCATAAAGAGTTCATCCATATCTTCAGCTTGCACAGGCGGCCTGTAGTAAATGCCTACAATGGTGTCCTTTCCATTGTTGTGTCCTTGTATTCTTACCCAAACAGTTTCCACAGAACTCCCAGTCTCTGAAGCGTCAATCTCTGTGCAGATATACGCTTTTCTAACATACAATGCGACACCTCCTCCTCGTTTATCAAGTCTGTTTCTTGCAAATAAGTTGTATCCTTCTAGCCTTGTATTCCAATCATGTGTATCGTCCCACCAAGTCTCAGTGATTCCAATGACATCATATTTATTTTCCTGCGTTAGTAGTTCCAGTTCTCCTTGTTTGTTGCCCATGCTTTGTGCATTCGTATAGAAACATTTTAGTTTGTGATTGGTTTCTCTTTCTTCAATAATTTTATTATGTAGATATTTTTGTCTTTGTTCTTCCCCTTCACTTCTAATAGCAGAAATCTCAATAGTATTTGTCAAGTGTATGGCTTTTGCAGGCGTTTTGCTTCCCTTCCCACATTGTTCTAGTTTAAAGCTCTCCTGATGAGTGTAGCAAGGCGACTTCCAAATACTTGTTTTCCAGTCTTCGTAAGGTGCACCCCATCTCTAGCAAGTAGTCCATCGT
>JARQOD010012304.1:0-20219 GCA_033576555.1 Oophaga sylvatica | reverse complement strand
AAATGGCATTGCAAGAAAAAAAAAAAGACACGTAGACAGGAAGTTAGAGAGGGAAAGGTAGAAATATTTTAATTGAAATATATTAGAAAAGTGATTAGATTATTGAATTAAATTTAGCATGAAATTCACCTTTGGTTTCGGATCACCCTTTAATTCTGCATAATATTAATTTTGTCACTTTATAAAAAGCAGTTGCTTATGTGATGATGAAGTTTACATGAGTGGATAAAAAAAATCTTTCATTTCATCCAGAAAAAGACGATCTTCCATCTGTATTGTCATCCGTATGGCATCCATATTTATACATCAGAAGTAGAATAAAATTTAAAAGAAGAAAGTGTCCTGCGTTAGTACGGAAATGTATTCGTAAAAATCGGATGCTCTACGGATGATTCATATGGGATCCAATTTTTTTATTTTTGCACTCAGACTTCAACAGGCGAGTCTGATCCGAAATACAGAAGAGACCGGTGGGTGCGGGACGTTTCTCACACATTTTCAAGCTGTAATCTGGATAGCCCAATTCCATAACATTGCTCCTGGTGCTCCGTCTGAGGTCGGGTTTAGTTTTTTCATAGCCAGCACTTGGACAAATATTACAGTTGTGTGAACGCAGCCTGACAATACATGTTGCAATGACGCTTATCGTTACATGTAATAGCAGTTGATCAAGCAATAAATTGGGAACATTGGAAAAAAGTTTTCTCCCACCTCTATTCCACATGCAGAGATCCACATCACATATGGGGCCGGAGCTGACAGGCAGGGGAGGGAATCCTTACTGCAGTCTATGGAGTGGATGTGATAAGCCGCAGATCACAAGGGAAGCACTATGGGGGACTAAGGCCCATTTCACACATCAGTTTTTTGCTATCAGTCTCAATCCGTTGGATCGACGGATCCGTTGCAGATTGTGAAAAGTTGATGTGACGGATTCGTTTTTTTCGATGGATCCGACTAGCGGATCCGGTGAAAAAACGGATCTGTCGCATCAGTTTTTTCATCCGTTTCTTCCGTTTTTCGACGGATCCGATTTTTAAAAATGCCCAATGGGAGGCTCCCAAACGTTATTGGCTACTATACTGCAAAATCACACTGACAGGTTAAAATAGAATAGGTAGAATACATGTATACACATAGTATATATATATATATTGTGAGACAGTGAGAGTATGGGTGTTGAATGGGGTGTACATTTCACCTAGATACTGTGCTGACTGGTATAAGGGAAATGTATGGCTTTGTAAACCTAGTGGTAGAGAAAGGTCACTACACCTTACATTCATTACACACTTGCAGCTCAGGCCTGAAACTACTCAGGTGTTAATTAGGAGACCAGAAGTAGGTGTCTGTGAACACAGTCAGAGAGCTCGCTTAGTCTGGACACAGGAGGGGTCCAGGCACAGAAGGTGTCTCCAGGAGTTTGAGCTATCTCAGTCTGGGTGCTCGATGTACCCCGGACACAGGAGTAGTCTCTGTGAGAATCCATGCGGATAGCAGCTGAATAGGAGGGGAGCTCTCTCAAGTCTGGACGTTGAAGGTGCCTTCAGACACAAGGAAGAGACTCTGTGAAACTCCATGCTGGTAAATGCTGAACATATGTGTTGTTTTGGCCCAGGCTGTTAGAGTCGGGACCCGGATAGATAGGGAAATCTATCTAAGTGCAGTAAGTGGCTGGACAAGCCCAGGTCTTATGTTTATGATTTGTTTTTATCTGTTTGCTGTGGACTTTAATAAAGCTGGTTGCGGCCAGTTTTCACCAGAACTGCTGTCTGAATGAACTGTTTCTGTGCCACTCTGTCTACCCGGACGGCGATCCCAGAGCTATATCCCCTGAAAAGCTTACAATTGGCGGAGAATGCTGGGGCAGCACAGTGGCTGATACAATTGGTGCTGGAATGTGCGTGCAGCACAGTGGCTTAGAGACAGCAATAAAGGTGAAGTCTGTTGAAGCAGCAGCAGAGAAAAAAAAAGTGTGTCAGCAAAAGAAACGTCTGTTGGAGCAGTCTTAAAGAGACAGTGGCCCTAATAGAGTTTGCAGAGAAAAAAAAAAAAAAAAAGTGTGTCTGCACAGCAAAGCTGAACTTGTGGAAAAGACTGTGGAGTGTGCAGCAGCAAAGGAAAAGTCTGTTGGAGCAGTCTTAAAGAGACAGTGGCCCTAATAGAGTTTGCAGAGAAAAAAAAAAAAAAAGTGTCTGCACAGCAAAGCTGAATTTTCTGTGGAAAAGACTGTGGAGTGTGTATGTCTTGAGTGAAGACTGCCGTTGTTGAGACAGAGAAGTCTGACAGCATGGATGACAGCATGGAGGCGCTGTTTGAACAAATGGCGCAAGTTAATGTGCAACATAAGACTGCCGTGGTTGAGACAGATAAGTTCGGCAGTATGGAGGAGCTCATTGAGTACCTGGTACAGGCCAGCAGAGCATGCAACTGCAGTGCCAGCAGCAGCAGGAGAATAACCGGTTGTTGGAGCAGATTGCAGCTCTCAGCACCTCGTCCCAGAGTAATGTTGTGAAGGCACCTGCGTTGTCCGCTGTAAAGAAGGCGGTAAGACGGTCCCTGAAAAAGATGACACCTCGTGATGATGTGTAGGTATATCTAACTAGGTTTGAGGGACTGGCAGAGAAGGAGAATCTGCCCCTATCTGAATGGGCCATGATGGTCGCACCCTATCTGATTGGAGAACCCCAAAGGGCCTATGCTGACCTGAGCGAGCAGGACAGCCAAGACTATGCCAAGCTGAAAACGGAGATTTTTACCCGGCTGGGTGTTACGGTGACAGCCCGTGCCAGGGGAGTTCATGACTGGAGATACAGTTGGGAGTCTGCAGTCAGCAGGCCTGATTGTAGAGTTGAAAGGGTGATAGTGGACCGCTACACCCAAGCATGTCCTCCTAAGGTACAGCCAGAGGTCGGACAAGGAGACCACCAGGACGCCAATCGTCTGGTCAGCCTGATGGAGAAGGCCTTCGCCAGCAAAGACTGTCTCCGTGACCAGCCGTCTGAGAGGTCGTCACTTCAGAGTTCCCGGACGCTGAACTCTCGCGGTAAGAGCGTTCCAGCTGTTGGGGACATGGGGTATGCTGATAAGCGGGTTCAGGCCCGAGGGGACATGTGGGTGGAAAAGTGTGATGGACAGTGTTGGAGATGTCGTGAAATTGCAGCCAACTGTCCAATAGAGGGGGAGCCTATGTATTGTGGTGTTAGCAGATCCCTCTCTCTCTGCGCAGAACCTGTGTGTGTGTCCACCTCAGCCGAAGAGACTGGACCACAGGTGTCCCCGGTGGTTGTAAATGACTGCCCAGCACAGGCCCTCTTGGACTCAGAGTCCAGTGACTTCCGTATGTGACAGCCTGATTGATAGGGACTTCATCCCTGATAAGCACCTGAGTGTGGTGTGCGTCCATGGAGACACCAAAGTCTACCCAGAGACTGTCGTGGACTTGATCCCCAAACGCGGGGAGGTTTCATGTGAAATGGGGGTAGTGAAGAACCTGGTGCAACCCGTTATATTGGGTAATGACTTTCCCGATCTAAGGATCTCTGGGGGAAAAATGTTTCTGATGGACAGTGTGATGAAGCTCCTATTGAGGGTGCGCAGTCCCGAGGGGCGGAACACAATGCTAGTGGGCCGTTAAACTTATGTGATGATGATGATGATGATCATGATGATGACCATGATAATGATGCTGATAATGATGATGATCATGATAGTGATGATGATACTGATCATAATCATGATAATGATAATAATGATGACTGTGATAGTGATGAAATTCCTTTGCAGGTGATGTTGGGAGACGAGGATGGTGGTTCTCGGGAACCGAGTGTCCCTGACTTACCTGTGTCCTGTGACAATTTTGAGAGTGAGCAGTGGCGAGACCCCTCTCTTAAAACGGCCCAGGAAAATATAAATGTTCTAAATGAGGTTTCCCAAGAGCCTGGCTCTGAGGAGAGGTTTCCTCATGTTGCCATAAACACTCACCTGTTGTATAGGGACACTGAAGTCCAGGGAGAGGTCGTGAGCCAGCTCCTAGTACCTGAGCTATATGGAAGTATAGTGCTGGGGTTGTCACATAGTCACATACTTGAGGGACCAGATGGTGAAGTTAATGTTGTGGATGACATGTTAACTAAGGTTCCAGATCAGGATGTGAATGAGAATGAATTGTATAACCCTGAAAGTGAGCCGGATGTGGCTGAGAAAAAGGGGTTAGACAGGGATAGTGGTAGTGAATCATCTGATGACCATAAAGCAACCAGTGCAAATGAGGAAGGCATGGTAGCAGAGGAGGTTGAGAGTCCTGAGAAGAAAGCTGATGCTGACCTTGCAGCCGGACAGAAGATGGCATCTGAAGATGTTTTACAGTTGGCCGGTTCCCTGGCGAAGACTAGGGTGAAAGGAGGAGAGCTGAGCTTTAAAGGCAGGACTCTGAAACTGAACACAGCACAAGTGGATGCTGTTGAAGATGAGAAGTTATCAATGTATGGTATGGAGCTGCATCATGCCCAGGACTCTGAAGGTAATGCTGCAGAGGTGGAAAAAGCCATGGAAGTGGTGGTCACCAAGCCAGATGCCTCATCAGAAGCTGAGGTCTCAAGTGAAGCTGTGAGGAACAAGACTGAAGATATGGGGACGGACTCTGTCCAGGAATCTGTTTCTGCCGAAGACAGCGGCGTGGACGGGTTACGGTCCGGATCAGTAGCTGCAACTCGTGAAGCTCAGGCTGGAAGTTCGGCGCCCGGAGCCCCAGTAGTGTTCCTGAGTGATACCAAGGATCTGGATAAATCACAAGATGAGATTTTGAGACATCAGGCTGGCGTTGGTGAGCTCAAGCGCACTTTCATGGAGTCTACATCGGAGCCACGTCCCAACAAATGGGAAAAGCGATGTGTCACTCCGTTGCCGCTGCAGACACACGGGAGCTCAGATGGGATGCAGAACGTGGTGGAAGAGAAGAATCCGGCGGGTTCTGAGTATACAGATGCAGCTATCAAGGAGAACTTGAAAGCTGGAATAAATGGAGATATTGGAGACCATAATGATGTGAATGAAGAAGTAGAATGTAAGACTGACGGTAGGGCTTCTGAGCATGTCCTACCAGAAGAGCCTGAAGAAGGGGCTGAAGACATAAAGGACGTCCAACAGGTACAAGATGAATTGATTACTTCTCAGAAAAAACTCCAAACTGTGATGAAGGAGCGTGATGAGAGCCATGAGCATCTTCTGGAGAAGCTCAATGAAGTAAAGAAGGTTCAAGGGGAACTGGAGAAAAGTGAAAAACCCCCTATACCTTCTGTGATAGTTGGTGACACATGGTCAGTGCACCAGGGACAGGAGGTACGTGAGTTTCTGAGGAAGAGTCAGCAGAAGTGTTCTGATGTGCCGGGTCGTACTTCTCTGGACAGGCACTATATCGAAACTGAGCCCGGCACTAAGGTCAAGATGAAACCGTGCAGGATACCGAGGCCCGCAGAGAGCATAGGCCTGGGAGGGTACAGGGTAGTGCGGATGCTTCAGATGAAGAGAAAGCTGATGTTGGCTATGGCTCAGGTGAAGATACAGATGACAGTAGTGAAGATGAAGCTGATGAGGGCCATGACTGGTCCAGAGTTCACTGTCTCTTTTGGATTGTTGACCAGCCCTCCGGTCTGGAGAAGAGGGGGGGGATATGTGAGACAGTGAGAGTATGGGTGTTGAATGGGGTGTACATTTCACCTAGATACTGTGCTGACTGGTATAAGGGAAATGTATGGCTTTGTAAACCTAGTGGTAGAGAAAGGTCACTACACCTTACATTCATTACACACTTGCAGCTCAGGCCTGAAACTACTCAGGTGTTAATTAGGAGACCAGAAGTAGGTGTCTGCGAACACAGTCAGAGAGCTCGCTTAGTCTGGACACAGGAGGGGTCCAGGCACAGAAGGTGTCTCCAGGAGTTTGAGCTATCTCAGTCTGGGTGCTCGATGTACCCCGGACACAGGAGTAGTCTCTGTGAGAATCCATGCGGATAGCAGCTGAATAGGAGGGGAGCTCTCTCAAGTCTGGACGTTGAAGGTGCCTTCAGACACAAGGAGAGACTCTGTGAAACTCCATGCTGGTAAATGCTGAACATATGTGTTGTTTTGGCCCAGGCTGTTAGAGTCGGGACCCGGATAGATAGGGAAATCTATCTAAGTGCAGTAAGTGGCTGGACAAGCCCAGGTCTTATGTTTATGATTTGTTTTTATCTGTTTGCTGTGGACTTTAATAAAGCTGGTTGCGGCCAGTTTTCACCAGAACTGCTGTCTGAATGAACTGTTTCTGTGCCACTCTGTCTACCCGGACGGCGATCCCAGAGCTATATCCCCTGAAAAGCTTACAATATATATATATATATATACTGTTCAAAAAATAAAGGGAACACTTAAACAACAGAATATAACTCCAAGTAAATCAAACTTCTGTGAAATGAAACTGTCCACTTAGGAAGCAACACTGACTGACAATCAATTTCACATGCTGCTGTGCAAATGGAATAGACAACAGATGGAAATTATTGGCAATTATCAAGACACATTCAATAAAGGAGTGATTCTGCAGGTGGGGACCACAGACCACATCTCACTACCAATGCTTTCTGGCTGATGTTTTGGTCACTTTTGAACGTTAGTTGTGCTTTCACACTCGTGGTAGCATGAGACAGACTCTACAACCCACACAAGTGGCTCAGATAGTGCAGCTCATCCAGGATGGCACATCAATACGAGCTGTGGCCAGAAGGTTTGCTGTGTCTGTCAGCGTAGTGTCCAGAGGCTGGAGGCGCTACCAGGAGACAGGCCAGTATACCAGGAGACGTGGAGGGGGCCGTAGGAGGGCAACAACCCAGCAGCAGGACCGCTACCTCCGCCTTTGTGCAAGGAGGAACAGGAGGAGGAGCATTGCCAGAGCCCTGCAAAATGACCTCCAGCAGGCCACAAATGTGCATGTGTCTGCACAAACGGTTAGAAACCGACTCCATGAGGATGGTCTGAGTGCCTGACGTCCACAGCTGGGGACTGTGCTCACAGCCCAACACCATGCAGGACTCTAGGCATTTGCCAGAGAACACCAGGATTGGCAAATTCACCACTGGCACCCTGTGCTCTTCACAGATAAAAGCAGGTTTACACTGAGCACATATGACAGACGTGACAGAGTCTGGAGACGCCGTGGAGAGCGATCTGCTGCCTGCAACATCATTCAGCATGACCGGTTGGCAGTGGGTCAGCAATTGTGTGTGGTGGCATTTCTTTAGAGGGTCGCACAGCCCTCCATGTGCTCGCCAGAGGTAGCCTGACTGCCATTAGGTACCGAGATGAGATCCTCAGTGGTGTCACTAGGAGGCTGACACTAGGCAAAAAAATAATTAGCTTCTCAGCAGTATACACCCACTGACAGACACAAAAGCTTGTCAGTTTAAGGTTAGTGTCTGTAGGAGGCAGACCTGGATTTGATCCCAGATCTGTCTTCTTTCCTACAGGTCTCATTGCTTTTTTTCCCATTAATCTTTTCCCCTTTTGTCTTTAAGGTTACTCAAGGGCAGCAGGATGTAAATTTTCACTCTGCCTTCCCACTTACATGCAAACGAGAGAACAGTGTGGCATCAACCACAATGTCCATTCTTGTCTCGCCAGGCAGGATCCTATCCCCTGCCACTTCACAGTGCCCAGTATGATTCATGGTGGTCGCCCAGCTCCCTTCTCGGAGTGGGCCGGGAGGAGGACGGTGGTCCATATCCCAAGTTGACCTTCCCCCTTCTCAGGTGTCGACACCGTTTTCTGCACCATCAAGGACCATGACGGTGCAGGAACCAGGAAGCCCCCCTTTTCTTAAGGGGTTCCCTGATGTTGTCCTCAAGCATCCAAAGAAGGAATCAGGACTCACCTATCAGGTACTGTCCCCTCTTATTTCACAGGTGGCTTGGGTGTATCGGAGAATGCCAATGCTCTGAGTGGCGCCATTTTCAAATATTCCCCCTCCAACCGCACTTGCAATTGCGCACTCTTTTTCTTCTCTTTGCCCTCCCGCCTGGCCTTCTGTAATCACCTGGCAACCTTGGCATGCTTGGTTTCTTTCAAACGTTCCAATCACGGCCTGCTTCCTTTTCAGCCAGCTCGTCCAATCATCTGTGATGCTTGAGCACGCTCCTTCCCCTCTTCCTCCTATCGGCAACGCACGCTCACAACTGTGATCTCACCACGGCTTGCCGGCCCCCTTCCTCTGCATGCTCTGTCCTGTCAATCGACAGGACACCGGCCTCTGCGACGGTTCATCCTACTGCAAAACGCTGCTCTGCATCATCTAGGATCTCAGCCATCAGCAACAGTGCTTCTTCTACAGCACCCAGTTTCAATCAGCGTACCATTCGCAGCTGCTTCCCTGCAGATCAGACTCTTCCCTCAGCACCTCTCTGCACAGGGCTGTCCTGGAACCACCAGATCACCGCTCTTTTAGGACAGGGGAGTCCAGGCTACTATTTTCTTGCCAGGTGCCCTCCTCAGCAGTATTCCCCACGCCTTTACATATGCCCAGACCGGGGGAGTCTCTGTCGCATCCTTATCATTCACTACGCTTGCACCTTTTGTAAAAGAAAGTGGCCCACAGGTCAGGCTTCGGCCTACTGCACTCCTTCAACAATGCTGGCATCACAGGAAACCTTTACCTCCTGTGACGAGTCCACACCCCCACCCTCAGAGTGGATCGTGGCTACCTGTCTGTGTCTGACCTCACTAGGGTTTCTCAGTCCCTGGTTCAGGTCCTAGAACGTCTACCTAACCTGCCCGCTGCCAAAAGTGCCCTGATCACTCCTCAGGACGATTCTCAGGCATCCTGTAACTACTTTTACAAGGGCAGATCAAGAGTTAGATTTAAGAAACAGACATACTCAAGCTCCTCGTCCACCTCTTCATCCCCATCCATGTCCTCCAGGTTGCATTTGAAATCCCATGACTCCTTTCCGGAGGTGGCCCTGGGGTGTGACTCTGACTCAGGTTCAGATTCTGAGCATGACAAGGACCAGACTACGAAGATCCAGGATATGGTTGATAGTGTTACATCCGCAGTTAACCAAACTTCTAATGTTAAGGAAGACGAGGGTGGACCACGCTATCTTCTTTGAAAGTGAAATGCCCTTCCCGGGCATTTTCCAATCATAAGGAGTTTAAAGGGATATTCTTGAAACACTGGGAACATCCGGAGAAACGGTTCTCAGGTAGAAAACAAATGGATATCCTACAGTCATGGCCAAAAGTTTTGAGAATGACACAAATATTAATTTTTACAAATTCTACTGCTTCACTTTTTCTAATGGTAATTTGCATATACTCCAGAATGTTATAAAGAGTGATCAGCTTAACAGCAATTACTTGCAAAGTCAATATTTGGCTAGAAAATGAACTTTATCCCCCAAAACACATTTCAACATCATTGCAGCCCTGCCTTAAAAGGACCAGCTAACCTCTTTTCAGTGATTGCTCCATTAACACAGGTGTGGGTGTTGATGAGGACATGGCTGGAGATCAATCTGTCATGATTAAGTAAGAATGACACCACTGGACACTTTAAAAGGAGGCTGGTGCTTGACATCATTGTTTCTCTTCTGTTAACCATGGTTATCTCTAAAGAAACACGTGCAGTCATCATTGCAATGCACAAAAATGGCCTAACAGGGAAGAGTATCGCAGCTAGAAAGATTGCACCTCAGTCAACAATCTATCGCATCATCAAGAACTTCAAGGAGAGAGGTTCCATTGTTGCCAAAAAGGCTTCAGGGTGCCCAAGAAAGACCAGCAAGCGCCAGGACCGTCTCTTAAAAGTGTTTCAGCTGCGAGATCGGGCTACCAGCAGTGCAGAGCTTGCTCAGGAATGGCAGCAGGCAGGTGTGAGTGCATCTGCACGCACTGTGAGGCGGAGACTCTTGGAGCAAGGCCTGGTCTCAAGGAGGGCAGCAAAGAAGCCACTTCGCTCCAGAAAAAACATCATGGCCAGACTGTTATTCTGCAAAAGGCAGAGGACTGCTGAGGACTGGGGTAAAGTTATTTTCTCTGATGAATCCCCTTTTCGATTGTTTGGGACATCAGGAAAACGCCTCATTCGGAGAAGACAAGGTGAGCGCTACCACCAGTCTTGTCTCATGCCAACTGTTAAGCATCCTGAAACCATTCATGTGTGGGGTTGCTTCTCAGCCAAGGGAAT
This sequence comes from Oophaga sylvatica, assembly GCA_033576555.1. NCBI lineage: Eukaryota > Metazoa > Chordata > Amphibia > Anura > Dendrobatidae > Oophaga > Oophaga sylvatica. Next base: position 10,004 of record JARQOD010012304.1, on the reverse strand, counting down.
CGGCTCTCTCAGAGTCCTGCCTAAAAACACAGCCATGAATAAAGAATGGTACCAGAATGTCCTCCAAGAGCAACTTCTCCCAACCCTCCAAGAGCAGTTTGGCGATCAACAATGCCTTTTCCAGCATGATGGAGCACCTTGCCATAAAGCAAAGGTGATAACTAAATGGCTCAGGGAACAAAACATAGAGATTTTGGGTCCATGGCCTGGAAACTCCCCAGATCTTAATCCCATTGAGAACTTGTGGTCAATCATCAAGAGACGGGTGGACAAACAAAAACCTAAAAATTCTGACAAAATGAAAGCATTGATTGTGCAAGAATGGACTGCTATCAGTCAGGATTTGGTCCAGAAGTTGATTGAGAGCATGCCAGGGAGAATTGCAGAGGTCCTGAAGAAGAAGGGTCAACACTGCAAATATTGACTTGCTGCATTAACTCATTCTAACTGTCAATATAAGCTTTTGTTACTCATATGTTTGCAATTATTATATTTCTGTCTGTGATAAAAACATCTGTCAAACACACATAAAAACCAAAGGGCAGCAAGATCATGTGAAAATATAATATTTGTGTCATTCTCAAAACTTTTGGCCATGACTGTATATCCCTTTCACACCTTTCTCATCACTGAGTGATTCGAGTCACCAATGGTTGATCCGCCCATTTCAAGACTGTCCGCCAAGATGGTCATGTCCCTTCTTGATGGCTCATCCCTTAATGATTCCACTGACAAGTTGAGGCTTTAGACAAATCTGCGTTCAAGGCTGCTGGCGCATCCCTCTGCCCCGCATTGCGGAAGTTCCACATTGGTGGCCAAATTGCTTTCCGCCTGGTTAAAACTCAGGCAGTGAATACTATCATCTGCATCTGACGAGATGGCCTTCCTTGCGGACCAGATCACACATCTTTAGATGCTGCTAGCTGCTCTACCTGCGTTCCATCGTGGTTCGGAAAGTTCTCTAGAACTTCTTTCAGCCTCTTCTCTAGAACGCGGATTCAGCCTCCAAGAAGTTGCTTACGAATGTTCCCTTTCAGGGGGCAAGACAATTCGGCGCCATACTGGATCAGATAATTTCTGACGCTACAGGGTGTAAAAGCACCTCTCTTCCACAACTCAAGCCCGACCTCACTTTCCAACAAGACAATGACCCTAAGCACACAGCTAAAATAACAAAGGAGTGGCTTCATAACAACTCTCTGACCATTCTTGACTGGCCCAGCAAAAGCCCTGACCTAAACCCAATTGAGCATCTCAAGAGACCTGAAAATGGCTATCCACCAACGTTCACCATCCAACCTGACGGAACTGGAGAGGATCTGCAAGGAAGAATGGCAGAGGATCCCCAAATCCATGTGTGAAAAACTTGTTACATCATTTACAAGAAGACTCATGGCTGTACTAGCTCAAAAGGTGCTTCTAAACAATACTGAGCAAAGGGTCTGAATACTTATGACCATGTGATATTTCTGTTTTTCTTTTTTAATACATTTGAAAAATTTCTACATTTCTGGTTTTTATCAGTCAAGATGGAGTGCAGAGTGCACATTAATGAGAAAAAAAACTGAACTTTTTTTTTTTGCATTTACCAAATAGATGCAATGAAGCAAAGAGTGAAAAATTTAAAGGGGTCTGAATACTTTCCGAACCCACTGTATATCAGACGAGTTGCGGAACTGGCGCCTCTTTCCTGTCCTTCTCCTTTTCTCGTTATCTATCAGGACAAGGTAGTCCTCAGACCAATTCCTTTCAAAATCAGCTTCCTCTTTCAAAATCAATGAGGATATCATTCGATCTTCATTTTGCCCTTCCCCAATTAATCCCCTGGAAAGGTCTCTCCACAAGTTGGATCTGGTTAGAGCTCTTCACCTTTAACTCTAGGACAGCTCCTTTGGGGCGCGCTGTTATTCCTGAGGGTTGTCATAAGGGTCTTCCGGCCTCAAAATCTACCATCACTCGCTGGATTTGTTCTGCTATCTTGGAGGCACATCGGGTTAAGGGCAGACCACCCTATCCAGGGCTAAAGGCTCACTTCACCAGGGTGGTGGGGGCTTCCTGGGCCGTTTGTCACCAGGCCTCCGCATCTCAAATTTGAAAGGCAGCTACCTGGTCTTCCCTTCACACTTTTGTGAGGTTTTACTGAATACATACCTACGCTTCGGAAGATGCCAGCCTGGGAAGAAAGGTTTTGCAGAAAGCGGAAAACCACTGTCCAACCAGAGTGTTCTGAAGTTATTTTATTCCCTCTCTTGGGACTGCTTTAGGGTGTCCCATGTTTACCTGTGTCCCCCAATGAAGCGATAAAGAAAGATGGATTTTTGGTTCTCACCGTGAAATCTCTTTCTTGGAGCCTTCATTGGGGGACACCGCACAATCCCTGTTTTGTGTTTATGTGCCTTCGGTTGGGCCTCTTTTTTTTAATTGTTTTGCTTTCTATGGTTACTTCTCCTATTGCATTTTCACTAACTGACAAGCTTTGTGTCTGTCGGTCGGTGTACACTGCTGAGGAGCTGCTAATTCTTTTTTTGACTAGTGACAGCAGCATACACCCGTGGTTACCTATGTCCCCCAATGAAGGCTCCAAGAAAGATTTTACAGTGAGTACCAATACTCCATCTTTCCTCTGTAGGATTTCTCTCATGTCTAAAAAGATTTAATTTATTTACAAAAGATTTCAAAACATCATGGACATGAACACGGCTTCTCTCCTGTGTGACTTCTCTCGTGTCTCACGATACTGGATTTATCTGTAAAAGCATTTCTAACAGAGTGAACATGAATACGGATTCTCTCATTAGTGAGTTCTTTGATGTTTAACAAGTTGTGATTTCTCTGTAAAGCATTTTCTACATTGTAAGCATGAAAAAGGTTTCTCTCCGCTGTGAATTCTTTGATGTTTAAGAAGATTTGATTTATCACGAAACAATTTCCCACATTCTGAACATAAATATGGAGTCTCTCCTGTATGAATTCTGTGATGTCTAGTAAGACTTGATTTATCTGTGAAGGACTTCCCACATTCTGAACATGAAAATGGCTTTTCTCCAGTGTGAATTTTCTGATGTATGCTAACACTCCCTTTACCTCTAAAGCATTTCCCACATTCTGAACATGAATATGGCTTCTCTCCTGTGTGAATTCTCTGATGTGCAATAAGACTCCCTTTATCTGTAAAGCATTTCCCGCATTCTGAACATGAATATGGAGTCTCTCCTGTATGAATTCTCTGATGTCTAGTAAAACTTGATTTATCTGTGAAGGACTTCCTACATTCCGAACATGAAAATGGCTTTTCTCCAGTATGAATTTTCTGATGTATAATAAGACTCCCTTTATCTGTAAAGCATTTACCACATTCTGAACATGAATACGGCTTCTCCCCTGTGTGAACTCGTTGATGTTTAATAAGACTCCCTTTTTCTGTAAAGGCCTTTCCACAGTCTGAACATGAATATGGCTTTTCTCCTGTGTGAATTCTCTGATGTATAACAAATTTTGTTTTATTTGTAAAGCATTTCTCACATTCTGAACAGGAGTATGACTTTTCTCCTTTGTGCTTTCTTTGTGTTAAAATATCTGAGCTTTTAGTAAACTGCTTGTCATCCTGAAATCTTGTATCCACTTTGTCTCCTGGAATTGTGGTAACAATGTGAGATTGCTCAGGAGAGGGGTCCTCATGATTAGGAGGATTATAAGAACGTGAAGTGCTGTGAAGTCCAGGAGGTCCATGAAGGGTAATGAGGGTTTCTCCATTAGAGTGCTTCCCGATATCTTCTTTTTTACAATTTAGTGATAATCCGTTATTCTCACAAGGATTTCCTATAAGGATGAAAGAGATTAGATGTGATTTTTTTCTACAACACAAAAGGGATTTCTAAATTTATTTTATGGAGCGCACAATGAAGACCCTCGTCAGTGAAAGTACTGGTAATAAGAAAGACAACTACATGCCATAAAATTACCACAATGATTGGTAAAGAGGTACATAAACTTGTAAAAATGGCACAAGTCAGGGGTGGTGGAAATTAGACAGCAAATAAACAGTTCTTAAAGGGAACCTGCCATCAGGATTTACCCCTTAGGGTTCCACCAGTGCCATTTCACTCTCTCAAACTTCCTGTCATGCCCTTAGCGTAGAAAGTGTCCATAAAATTAAAAATAGGGCTTTAATCCCTTCATACTCTGTTTTCACCTTCATGACCCGGTCAAATTTTACATTTCTGACCACTTTCACTTTATGTGGTTATAACTCTGGAGCTTCAATGGAACCCACTGATTTTGAGATAGATTTTTTGTGACATATTGTACTTTGTGATACTTGTAAAATTTCTTTGATATGACGTGCGTTTATTTGTGTGAAAAAAATGGAAATTTGGCGAAAATTTTGGAACTTTCACAATTTTAAAACTTAATTCTTATACCCTTAAATCAGAGTGTTAAGTCACTCAAAATAGTTAATAAATAACATTTCCCACATGTCTACTTTGCATTAACACAATATTTGAAACATAATTATTTGGTTAGGAAGTTGGAAGGGTTAAAAGTTGACCAGCGATTTCTCTTATTACAACAAAATTTACAAAACCATTCTTTTTAGGGACCACATCACATTTGAAGTAACTTTGAGGGGTCTATATGATAGAAAATACCCAGAAGTAGCAACATTCTAAAAACTGCACCCCTCAAGGTACTCAAAACCACATTCAATAAGTTTATTAACCCTTCAGGTGCATCACAAAACCTAAAGCAATGCAGAAGGAAAAAAATAAAATTTTAAGCAAACAAAAATGTTACTTTAAACTCATTTTTTTCACAAGGGTAACAAAAGAAAATGGACCCCAAAAAATGTGCAATTTCTCCTGAGCATGCAGATACCCCATATATGGGGGGAAATTACTGTTTGGGCGCATGGTATGGCAAGGAAGGGAAGGAGCGCCATTTGACTTTTGGAGAACAAAATTTGCTGGGATCATTAGCGGACGCTATGTCGCATTTGGCCCAAACAGTGGAAACCCCCGCACAAGTTACCACATTTTGGAAATTAGAACACTCAAAGAAATTTATCTAGACTTGTGGTGAGCACCTTGAACCAACAAGTGTTTCACAGAATTTTACAACGTTGAACTGTGAAAATGGAAAAATGAAAATATTTTTCCTACAAAAATGTTGTTTTAGCGGGAATTATATACAGGAACATCTGCACAGCATATGGGCTAAGTCCCACTAAATCCAGGTGGGAGACCTGAGAGAAAGTGGTGGAGAATAAGCAGGTGTTGGCTAACCAACCAGACATTGTGATAGTAGACAGCAATTATAATAGATGTGGCAGTGCCAAGTGACAGCAACATCAGAAAGAAGGAATATGAGAAGCTGGAGAAATACCAGGGCCTCAAAGGAGAACTGGAGAAGATGTGGAAGGTGAAGGCAACAGTGATTGGAGCACTTGGAACAGTGACCCCTAAGTTGGAAGAATGGCTACAACAGATCCCAGGGGCAACATTTGAGCTCTCTGTCCAGAAAAGCGCAAGTCTGGGAACAACCAAGATCCTGCGTGGAACCCTTAAACTCCCGGGCCTCTGGAAGAGGACCCGAGAATGAGGAAGGACAACAAAGACCACCCCATTGGGGTGAGAAGGAAGTTATTGTTATGTTCTGCTACAAGCACTAAGGAAAGAAAGGGATATCTATCCCTGCAATAGAACTAAGCTCAATCCCTACGATGTAACGCGGAACCTGATCCTGCGATCAGACCCGCTAAAAAAGTCCTCAGCTAGTCTGAATGAAGACCTATAGATGCGAGGAAGGAATCCCTACAAGAACTAGGGACTGGGAGAAAAGATAGACACCTCCTAACAGAAGTTGTAGCAGTAAAAAGGAGATTTTTGTGTACTCACCGTAAAATCCTTTTCTCCGAGACGCTCATTGGGGGACACAAGACCATGGGTGTTATGCTGCTGCCACTAGGAGGACACTAAGCAATACATAAGCACAAAAGATTAACTCCTCCTCCTGCAGTATACACCCTCTGTTGGCTCAATCCTGAACCAGTTTGGTGCCAAAGCAGTAGGAGCTCATAACAGAGTGCAATATGTCAACAATTCAAAGAAACAACGAGGCTACAGGCTAAACAAGGGTGGGAGCTGTGTCCCCCAATGAGCGTCTCGGAGAAAAGGATTTTACGGTGAGTACACAAAAATCTCCTTTTCTCCATCGCCTCATTGGGGGACACAAGACCATGGGACGTCCCAAAGCAGTCCCTGGGTGGGAAGCCATAACAGTAGATGAAGCCTCGTGAACCACATGCATAAACGCTTAAACAGTCAACAGACAACTTACAGATGCGCAACAGCTGATTGCAGAATCTGTCTGCCAAGTGCCGCACCTGAAGAAACCTGAGCATGAATTTGGTAATGCTTTACGAAAGTATGAAGACTGGACCAAGTCGCAGCCCTGCACACTTGCTGTGCCGAAGCCTGGTGCCGAATGGCCCAGGAGGCCCCCACAGATCGAGTGGAGTGTGCCTTAATCCCAGCCGGGATAGGCTGACCTTTAACACGATACGCCTCTTGGATCGCAGAACGAATCCATCTGGCTAACGTGGCCTTGGAAGCAGGAAGACCCTGTCTGCGTCCTACCGGAAGCACAAACAGGGCGTCCGATTTACGGAAAGATGAAGTTCTCGAAATGTACCTTCGGAGAGCCCTCACCAAGTCCAAGGTGTGAAGGGCTTTTTCAGTACGGTGAATCGGCGCCGGACAGAACGAGGGCAAGACTATCTCCTCATTGATATGAAAAGCCGAAACGACTTTTGTATGAAAGAAGGAGAAGTCCTAAGGACTACCTTGTCCTGGTGAAAAATTAGAAAAGGAGGTTTACAAGATAAAGCTGCCAACTCCGATACCCGTCTGATAGAGGTAATCGCCACTAGGAAGACAACCTTCCAGGAAAGAAGCGATAGGGACACTTCCGGCAAAGGTTCGAAGGGGGATCCCTGTAAGGCACTGAGGACCAGATTAAGATCTCAAGGCTCCAAAGGCCTCTTGTAGGGCGGAGCAAAATGTGACACTCCCTGGATAAAAGTCCTGACCTGAGACTTAGAAGCGATCCGCCGTTGGAAAAGGACGGACAAAGCAGAAATCTGCCCCTTGAGGGAGGAGAGAGCTAACCCCGAGTCCATTCCTGCTTGGAGAAATTCTAGAATGGAAGGGATAGAAAAAAACAAAGGGGAACGACCTTTGTTCTTACACCAGGAAAAAAATGTTTTCCAGACACGATGATAAATGTGGGCGGAAGCCGGCTTCCTGGCATTGACTATTGTGGAGACAACTTTGTGAGAAAAACCAGCCTGACTTAAGATCCAGGCTTCAATGGCCATACCGTCAAATTCAGCGCTTTCGAATTGTGATGGTAAATTGGACCCTGTGAAAGAAGGTCCGGACGATCCGGTAATCTCCAGGGAACGTCTGCGACCAGACGCACTAGTTCCGCATACCACGGACGGCGAGGCCAGTCCGGGGCGACAAGAATGAGAGGAACGCCTTCCTCCTTGATCTTCCGAATCACCCTGGGGATTAACAGAAGAGGTGGAAAGATGTAAGGAAGGTGAAATTGACTCCAAGGGAGGACTAGCGCATCCGAGCCGATGGCTAGTGGATCGTGGGATCGACTTATGAAAGTCTGAACTTTTGCATTCAATCTGGATGCCATGAGATCCACATCCGGCATGCCCCAACGCTGGCAAATGAGTTGAAACATTTCCGGGTGCAGGGACCATTCCCTGAGTCTAAGCTTTGGCGACTGAGGAAATCGGCCTCCCAATTGTCCACTCCTGGGATGTGAACCGCGGAGATGGGCGAGCGGTTTGTCTCGGCCCAGCGCAGGATGTGCGATACCTCAAGCATGGCTGTTCTGCTCCGAGTGCCTCCCTGACGGCTGATGTACGCCACGGCCGTGGCGTTGTCTGACTGGATCCGGATGGGACGACCGGACAGAAGGTGATGGAACCGCAAGAGAGCTAGCTTGATAGCTCTGATCTCCAGGATGTTGATCGGGAGACGGGTCTCTGGGAGCCGTGTGGTGAAGGAACACAGCTCCCATCCGAGGAGACTGGCATCGGTGGTCACCACCAGCCAATGGACAGGCAGAAAGGATTTTCCTTGATTCAGCGATGAAACATTTGTCCACCATTTCAGGGAGCTTCTGACTGTGGGAGAAAGACGGAAGCGGCGACCTAGAGACGCAGGGTTCCTGTCCCAGACTGATATTAGCTCCTGTTGAAGAGGGCGAAGATGGAACTGGGCGAACGGTACTGCCTCGATGGAAGCTACGATCTTCCCGAGGACTTGCATGGCGCCCCGCAGAGAGTGGGAGCGGCCTAGAGACAACAGGAGCACTCCCCGCCTCAGAGAAGCAATCTTCTCTGGAGGGAGAGATACCAACCCTTGGGAGGTGTCTAGGATCATTCCCAGAAAAGGAATCTTCTGAGAGGGAATGGGAAGAGACTTGTCCAAATTGACTAGCCAACCCAGGCGAGAGAGGGTGTCGATAGTGATCTCGACACTCTCTGCGCAGGCCCGAAAAGTAGGTCCTTTGATGAGTAGGTCATCCAGGTACGGGAGGACCACCACACCCCGAGAGTGTAAAATTGACATGGCGGCCGCCATGACTTTTGTGAACACTCTGGGGGCGGTTGCGAGACCGAAGGGCAGAGCGGCAAATTGAAAATGATCCTCTCCAACTGCAAAACGCAGAAACCTTTGATGGCCTCTGAAAATCGGAATGCGAAGATACGCATCCTTGATGTCGATAGACGCCAAGTATTCTTTTCTTTCTAGAGATGCGACAACAGAACGGAGGGATTCCATTCTGAAATGGCGGATTCTGATGAATTTGTTTAGCAATTTTAGGTCCAGAATAGGACGCACGGAGCCGTCCTTCTTGGGAACCACAAAGAGGTTTGAGTAAAACCCTTTGAATATTTCCTTGTGAGGAACTGGGACGATGACCCCGCTGGTACGAAGTATGTTCAGGGCCTGAAGAAAAAGAATTGCGAGATCCTTGGACTTTGGGGGGCGAGATTGGAAGAAACGCCTTGGGGGGAGGGACAAGAATTCGATCTTGTAACTGGAGTGTACAAGATCGCGGACCCACCGGTCTTGAACTACCGACCCCAGACTTTTCGAACCAAGAGTAGGCGGCCGCCTACCTTGTTTGGGTCCCCGTCCCCAGCCAGGAGTCATTGGGAAGATAATTTGCGAGAGGAGGAGCTCCTATTTCCGCCTGAGAGGATCTGTTTCTCCAGGGCTGAGAGGACCTGGACGATGGTTGTGAGCCCCTGTCTCTGCGAGGTGGACGGGGTGCTCGAGCCGAGGTTGAGGCGGAGGACCAGTTAAAGGAGCTACGAAATGGCCGGGAACGACTTTGGTATTGAGACCGAAAAGGCCGATTGATTCTGCGCTGCGGAAGAAATTTGCTTTTTCCACCTTTGGCGTCAGAAATAATCTGATCAAGACGATCTCCAAAGAGACGTCCTGAAAGATAAGGCAGCAAAGTCAAAGTCCTCTTTGAAGCAGCTTCTGCACGCCACTCTCGGAGCCAAAGGGACCTGCGAATGGCGATAGCATTGGCGGCTGTGAGTGCAGCGCAATTAGCTGCATCTAGGGACGCATGAACCATGTAGTCACCTGCCCGAGTAATCTGATAGGCCAGATTACGTGCCTCGGGGGGAAGAGGGATATCACTAGTTATTTTAAGTAGGTTCTCAGCCCAGGCCACCATGGCCCTTGCTACCCAGGTGGCCGCAAAGGAAGGAGAGAGAGATGCTCCAGCAGCCTCAAAAATCGATTTAGCGAGGTTGTCGATCTGTTTATCTGAAGGGTTCTTAATGGACGAACTATCTGAAACAGAGAGCAGGGTTTTTGAAGCTAAGCGAGATACTGGTGGATCTACAACTGGAGATTCAGTCCACTCTTTCGCTACAGTTGCTGAAAATGGGTATCGTGCTT
>JARQOD010012303.1:0-20221 GCA_033576555.1 Oophaga sylvatica | reverse complement strand
AATTTTGTGCTGAGACTCGGCCATAAAATAAATAGACATTGCGTTTACTTATGACACGAGTCTAATGCTGAATGGATTTTAAATATTTGGACTTTTATTCACAGAGTCCAAGAGGAAGTTTACAATAGCTGGAAAGATTCATAAGGACAGGAAAGGTAAACTGCCAGCATACACATAGACTGCCTACTGACATCCATATCAATGCAAGCCACAAAGACTCACCGCAAATATTAAGACTGACAACACCATCGGTAACGTCAGTAATGAGCTCCAACAAGCAGAGGCTGCATCATGTATAAGTCACACCATGATAAAAGTGAATGGTGACCATGATATACATGAAGAGAAGAGATATGAGCAGCACTTGGAATACATTGTCACGTCCCAATGCACCTCCAGGCTACTTTGCATGTGGGTTCAAAGCTTGATTTCTAAGCATTGGCACATTGGATTGCTACAAGACAGGTACAGAATCATTTTATTGTTGTTTTATGACCTACAATACAGCCACAGCACTGTTTCCTACTTACTCATATATGTAGCCAGTAAAATCAGGCTTCCCTACAATTTTTTGCATTGCTCATATTATTTACAGGACTGTTTTTCAAATACCCCCCACCTCCACTTTGGATTTTCACAGTTGGATTTTGCAATGCACTGTTCATTTTTTTGTTATCACTTTATAAATGACAGCAGCGCCCCTAGTGGAGATCAGGTGTAGAGAATATTATGTTCCTCACTCAGGTGCTATGTGTATAAAAAGTACAAAGGACTCGCTCACACAAGCGTATAACTAGGATGAGTTCTATCTGATTTTTTTATCAGATTGCACTCGGCCGAATGTTATTCTAGGGGGCAGTGCAGATCTGCGACTTTTTTCTCATGCCGAGGCGACAAGAAAAAAGTTGCAGCATGCTAAGAGTGACTCTGCAAATTGAAGCACGCATACCCATTCAAGTCTATGGATGCGTGTAAAACATCGGACTGCACTCGGATGTAAAACCGAGTATAGTCCAGATTTACACGTACACAATGGAGAAGATGGAGAAATTAAGAGTCATTAGCATAATCAGCCCGATTCTCTCACATGAGAGAATTATCGCTCATCTGAGCGAGCCCTAATGGTATGGTACAGCAGGGCCTATATGGTTTACAGCAGCACTACAGCAGGTCTTACATGGTCTGAGAATTAATCAACTTTCACACTTTCATTCCTGATTACGGTTCTTTATAAAACACGACAATGATCAGCAACGCTCGCTTGTACGCTGATCTTCTCTTTTATATGGCCTAAAAAGTAGTTTTGGCCCGCATATGCCTCCATGTAAACAGGGGATGTGCTGCCGACAATATGTAAAACTCTACAGGGACAGAATGAAAGTATTAAAGACTGTTTGTCCACATTTGGTTTGCTTTAACGCTGATCAGATTGTTATATGTAAATGCAACTAATTGCACGATAATGAAAAACAAGATTGTTATGATAAACTTATTTTGTACAGAATTTTGCTGCTGATTTGCATACTTGTATTAAAAATTAAAAGAAAAAAATAGTTCCAGCATCTATGTCAAATTTTAAAAAATATTCTTTGTTAAAAAAATGCTAAAATAGCACAGCACTAGGGCTAGTAAAGCTAATACATATTGACAAAGAAACCAGAAAGAAGAGGCAACACGTTTCGACCGCTACTGAGGTCTTTGTCTCAGCTGAGCACTCAGTCCACATATTCTATATATATAAATATATATGTATATATATGTACAGTACATGAACTAATCATGACACTGCACCATTGTCACATGACAAAAAGTTCCTGAAATTACAAACGCATTAAAACTAAAATGTAAATACATGAAAAAAATAAAAACATTGAATTATAATACAAGTCCAGATCCTAAAGATCATAAATATAGATCTAAATTCGAACAGATACAGCAGGAAAAATCAAAAGCACTAATAATGGAACATGATTTCATTTAGTCTGTTCAAGCCATCAGGGAATCTAGTTCCAAACTAATAAATCCAAAACACCTTCCGGGTAAGGAGGAGTCTTCTCATGTTCCCTCCACGAAAAGGTTGATTAATTTTTTCAATTGCAAAGGTCTGGAAAGAGACAAAATTTCGTTGATGACAGGTGATAAAATTTTTGGCTGCTGCAGATACATTACGGTAAGTATTCTTAGTATTAGTGATGTCATGTAAATGTTCTGAGATACGCACCTTCATCATCCGAGACCACATAGGAAGGTAAAAGGGTTAAGGAAAGTCAGCTCACCACGTTCAGCACCTTGTCTTGCTAGAATATAAAAAATTCCCATCTGACAACACTGGTGTTCTGCAGCTCCACCTTCTAGTTGAGTGAACATTTTTGGAAACCAAAAGAGCCAGTGGATTCTATTAGTATATGATCCAGTGCCTTATTGTGGGCTGTCAGGTGGCCGTCACATAGTGAGGTCTCAAAATGCACACAAGATTTCACAGCCGGGACAGGAGACTTGGTACAGTAAGTGCAGAAGATCCTTGTCTCCTCCATATCAGGCTGAGTAGATGTGAAATGCTCCACTATATTCCCCAGCAGGGTTGATGAAATAACAGTCCTTGATGCTACTACATTGAGCTAATCACTTTTTTCAGGGCTAATTCTAATAGATTCTATTCTGTTATAATAATACAGATCTTATCTGCACTTCAACTATGGTGAGGTGCGGCAGTATGGATAATATATTACAGCCATCTAGTCAGCGATTATTGCCTTATAAATTCTAAACCTTGCTGCTGCTTTTTTCCATGGACTCATTGTGCGATTCATGTTTTTTACAGTGATCTGTACTCAGAAATTCCTCAAAGCTGCCAGTGTTACTTGTGTTCCTCCAGAGTTTGTTGCTGCCACGTACAACAAAAAATCTTTTCAAGCACGGTTCAAATCTAGGTATAGCATATGACAGGCATCTAGTCAGAGATTATTGCCTTAAGAATTCTAAGCCTGGATGCTGCTTTTTCCATGGACTCATTGACTGAGTTATGTTTTTTACAGTATTCTATACTCAGAAATTCATCAAAGCAGGCAAAATTAACTGATCTAATGTGTCCACTCACAGTTTCTCTAGCATCTTATGTTAGAGGTAGTGATGGGACACTACACTACTGGAGCTGAAATTATCTGTGTGTTAGAGGTAGTGATGGGACACTACGTTACTGGAGCTGAAATGACCACTTCTGAACTTTCGAGTGCTTTATTTCCATCTATTTTTGGGTGCTTCTTGAAGTATGTTTGGGATCATTGTCCGGCTGGAAGACCCGGCACTACATTGCAACCCAAAATCCTTTGGGAATCTTCACATTTCAGGATGCCTTGCACACAGTCAAGGCACCCAGGGCCAGAGGCATCAAAACAACCACAAAATTTCTTTGAACCTCCACCATATTTGACTGTAACTATTGTATTCTTTTATTTGTGGGCCTTATTCCATTTACAGTAAACTGTAGAATGATGTGCTTTACCAAAAACTCTATCTTGATCTCATCTGTCCACACTATGCCTGCTTGTTCTCTAAAAATAGTGGGGGCAGCCTGCTGTCTCTCTATAAATTGAGAAGGTCACCTGCTGGTCCTCCAAGTTTCAAACTGTACATTATTAATGCAAAAAATAAAATTTGACCACCTCAGACGGATAAACTATATTGAAGTAGCAATATATAGCTACGCAAAGCATAGCCATCTTCTGGCCCTCCAAAAAAGCTTAGTGATGGTTGGCTGCTGGCCCTCTAAAATTTGAGTGAGGGCTGCCTGTTGGCCCTCTGACAAAAGTGAGGGCCACCTACTGGCCCTCTAACAATAGTATGGTCTGCCTGATGGCTCTCTGACAAATGTGAGGGCCACCTGCTGGCCTAACAATAGTAAGGTCTGCCTGATGGCCCCCTACAAATAGTGATGGCCACCAAATGGCCCAAAAAAATAAATAAAAAAAATTGACTTTCAGAGTCCCTTCTTCATAAATTAAGCAGGATGTGTCTGATCATGTCTCACACACCACATGGACAGATAAGTATTAAATCATAAAATTTAATTTTCTGTAGAATGTTTTTTTCAGCATTGACAGCAATGCAAACACTACTTGTAAACATTGCCCAAGGTATGGAGGAGCATTTTTTGCTTTTATTTATTTTGCCTAATACACAAATTATTATCCTGGAAAGAATGATTCTTAACATTTTTTCCAGTAAAATCCATTTTAACTAAGTTTTGTATGTTCTATTGTCAGTCCGTAAAAGTGGCGCAATACTCTGACAGCATTGTTCCCAGCAGTAGCCTGAGAGTCAGAAATGCTTCCAGGGGTCTTCCCCATGCTGTTCCTATGCCATTTCAGTGCTGTTTCCATCGTTTTCAGCAAATTTTTAGACCCCCTCTAGACCTCTGGGGTCGAGTTTTCCATTGACCTCCATTATACTGGTTACTTGGGTCGTGCACCCGTGCATCACGATTTGCTCAACTCAAGTAACGAGTATCCGAGCATTTTAGTGCTCGCTCATCACTGCTGTCTCTGCTTCTGTCGCCAGCCCGGTCCGTGCTCTTGTTGCGGACGACGCAAAGTGACTACTCTAGTTCTGTTGTTCTCATGTACTTGTATTTCTGTCCATAATTCAAGATCAGGAATTCATTTTTCTGCATTTGTTTCCTTCTGTGTGGCCTTGGTGCGGTTGCAAGCTATTTAAGCTCCTGGAAGCCTTCAGATCACTACTAGATATAATTTAACATGCCCTAGAGAACTTGTCAGCATCCTGCTTTGACTCCCTGTTGTCATTCCTAATTTTTGATCTCAGCTCGTTTTTTTACTACTCTCCTGCCTTGTGATTTTGTCCCTGTTCTGACCTCCTGGTTCTGACCCCGCTAATGCACTATTCCACTTGCCAGCTTGCACCACCGAATAGCAGGTAACTTCGTGGCCCTAGTCTACGGGTCTGTGTTAAATACTGATCCCTATATAGGGGTTGAAGGGTGAAGACCAGGACAACCTCAGGTATCTGGAAAATGGAGTAGCTAGTGTCAAGCCTAGCCAAGCTCTTAAGAGTTGCCAAGTGACCACGTACAGTACTTCCATTACATGACTATTTCGATAGGTGGTATTCTTAAGTCATAACAATGGGATGGGCAGCGGGACCACTGTCACAGCTTGTTAGCAGTTTTATGGTGTCAATTAGCTAGACTAATTGCTACTTTGCCATAGGTTCTCCTTTCCTGTACTTTATTCTTACATATCCTTTTATGTAAAGTTTATACAGCCAGATGGGTTTATTAAAAATCTTACATATGATCTTTCCAATAAAAGATGTAAAAAAAATGTATATGTAGAATTATGAAAGCAGCCAACCATTTACTCTCATTGCTTTTCTAGCACAACTGATAAAGAGATAATTGCTGGTTATGTTGAACTTTCTCGGCTATTTTTGTCATTCTCACAATTTCTTAAATAATAATCTATAATAACATCCCCAGCACAATACAGAATATAATCATTTTTCATACTTAGCACAATCCTCCTCCTTCTCTTCTTTTCTGAATGCCATTAGTAGCATATCATTTATTGCATGTCACCGGCAATTTTATAAAACCTACATTTCCCCTTGCCTTGTTTTTGTCCATTTTCCCACTTGGTAAAATGATGATATATTTATGAGGCTGTGGCTGGACATGATCTATTGATGAAATAGCCGCAGGGAATATGAACATATCATTACTGCATCTTCATTTATGTCATTTATTGGGTAAACACAACAAATGTCTCTCCTCTGTCTGGTGAACCGCACCACCATAGCGTAGGATGGCTGTGATTTGCCACGAGTGGATGCTTATGGTGCATTTCATGCTGTGTGAATCAATGTGAATCATTTTGTGCATTTTTTTTTTATAGCTGATGACGATGTGACATTGAGAGTTTCACTTTTTATTCACTGAAGAAATTTTCCTTCTTTTTCATTATCCTATTTGTCTACTTTCAGCTTCCAAACATGACTATTGATGTAAATGTCCTCCACCTGAAAACTACACACAGAAATGTCTGATAATCTGGCAATTTAGAATGACGGATACAGATCATGCATGTCCCATTTATTTCACTATGGATTGTATCAGTATATAATGATGGAGTGAGTCTAGTTTTTCAAAAATCTCATTAAAGAGGACCTGGCACTTGCCATAAATATGTATCTTTTTGCCTGATATAAATGCTTCTGCTCTTCGAAATCTGGTGTTATTTTGTTCCTGCACCTTTCTATTCCTGACACATGGCCTCCTCTTCATTCTATGCAAACGTAATCTATTTAACCAAGTGTGCACGGCCATCAACTCTTCTATGTGGGCATCTTCTTGAGGATCACTCTTGATTTACATATTGAGAGGAGAGGACCATATCTCTGGAATGGAGAGGTAGAGCAATAAAAGCTAACACCAGATTCAGAACAACGGCATTTATAAAAAAAAATACATATTTATGGCAAGTGACAGGTCCTCTTTAATCTGAAGAGCACATTGCCCTTTCATTTCAGTAAAAGGGTTGGACCCAGTCCACAGACCCCTACCATTATGTTTTTCCTTAAAGAGAACCTGGCATCTGATACAAGCTGCACAATTCCCAGACAGCGTGTATCAGGCACTAGCTGTATAATCCCAGACAGGTATGTTTGACGATGAAACACTGCTGAGTTTCAGAAAAAAACATACTTTAATAGCTCCCAGAGACCGAGCCGCTGTGCAGAGTAGTCGGAAAGTCAGCTTCACCCCGCCCACTTCCTTTGATTGACAAGTATCTGCCTACATGCTCGTATAGGCAATGACTTTCCAATTTAGGGCATCCACCTTTCTGGCTGATTTACAGCATGGCTTGGTCCCCGGTGGTTATTAAAGTATGTTTTTCTCTGACGTACCGAAGCATTTCAGAGTCTAACATAACTGGCTTAGATCATACAGTCAGAGCCGGATAAATGCTGCCCGTGGATCGGTCAGCATGTGGTAGCTGTCAGTTTCACTTTAATGTGCACATTTTCTAGCTCAAATTAAAATATAGATACAAATAAGATTATGTACCTCAATATTTTTTGAGGAATTCAATTTTGTGATGGACTTTGACGCCATCAAACACATAGCTGTAAAGGTAGGCACTGTTAAAGATTGACTGACAGCTTTAAAAAGGGAAATCATACAAGCATAGGGCTAGCTACTCCAACTATCAGGTTCCAGAGGAGCCCTGGCCTTTACCTTTTAACCCCTGTACAGGTAAGTTGAATTACACAGGGAACTTACGCTAAAGCCCCATCACACACAAGCGATCTCGCTAGCAAGATCACTGCTGAGTCACTAGTTTTGTGACGCAAAAAGCAATCTCCCCAGCGATATCGCTGTGTGTGACATTCAGCGACGATCAGCCCCCCTGCTGGGTATCGCTGATCGCCGCTGAATGTCCTGGAAATTTTTTTGATCGCTGGTCTCCCGCTGGCAGGCACGCATCGCTGCGTGTGGCAGGCAGTAGACCAGCGATCAGCTGGTAACCAAGGTACACATCGGGTTTCCAGGTGCCGTGCAGCGCCTGGAAACCCGATGTGTACCTTGGTTAACAGCTCCCTGCACCAGCGGGCTGGTATCCAACGTACACTGCGGGTAACTAAGCGACTTTACCGGCAGTGTCACTGTCCTGATTGCTGCCTGTTTGGCAGCTCAGCAGCGATCATGTAGTGACACACCAGCGATCCTGAGAAGTGCATATCTTTGTCGTGATCGGTGGTGCATAGCTACAGTCAGGGCCAGAAATATTTGGACAGTGACACAATTTTCGCGAGTTGGGCTCTGCATGCCACCACATTGGATTTGAAATGAAACCTCTACAACAGAATTCAAGTGCAGATTGTAACGTTTAATTTGAAGGGTTGAACAAAAATATGTGTTAGAAAAAGTAGGAATTGTATATGTGTCGACCCGCCACCACAATTGTGGGTTACCAGGGCAATGGGGTACTCAGAGCCGAGCCCATGGAAGTCTATGGGGATTGTCACAGGTAGCGGTGGCTCGGTCTGTGGCCCTGGCGGTCTGGCGTATGTTGGGGGAATATTTACAGGGGATATATATATACAGTTCGTGACGCCACCTGTAGTCTTCTGGTAATTTGTACCAGCGCTGCTGTAGATCTCTGAGGGGATGGTGAGGCAGCTAGATGTCGGGTCCCCTACAGGTAGGACTCTTCCCTCAGGTCGGTAGTTAGGTAGGGATTGTGCAGGCATGCAATAATAACTCAGTCTCACACAGTCAGCGTCTTTCCATACCTTTACTTGTAAGATGGTAAGGCAGGTCCCAGGGAGGCTGATGGGGTTGATGGAGGATGAGCTTTGAGGCAACAGTTAAGCAAGTTAGGGGCCTCCTTTACTGTCCAATGTTGATGAGTGCAACCAGCCTGAAGCGTAGTTCCCTCTATAATTCCAGCTATTCCAAAGCTGTTCTGCCCAGTCAGTTTAGTGGTCGGAGCCTTCCTGTGGGAGAGCTGAATTCCTATCTTGTCCTGCAGAGACTCAAGGTCCTCACTTCCCCTGACCCCAGTTACGTACTAACTCCTCGGGGCTGCTTTCCACGACCTAAGGTCCGGTAAGCCTCTGGTTTTCTTACCACTAAGCTTGAAGCTATAGTGATCCTTCGGTCCCCAGTGACCGGTTACAATGTGCAGGTATTCTTTACCTATGGCACTTCTCTGTTCTCTTCCACTTTGCCCTTCGATTTGCTCACACTCTTAATAGATATCTCAGTCTGTCTTCCAGTGGGGCACAGCTCTGACTAGGCTGAGGTGAACTAGGCCACCTGTACTAGCCTCCACTTCTGAACTGCTAACAGGCTCAGACTGAACACGTCTGCTCTGTCCAAGGACAGGAATCTGACTGAATGAATCACTCCCCTCCACACCCCTGCTGGGTGTGTCCGAAGTGTACGTGATGTTATGAAGAGCCCTTAACTGTTACCTCTCCACTCATCCTCCTGGTATTGTGTACCAGGGCTACACATTCCCCCATGGTAAACGACAGCACTCCCGGGCTGTAAAATACAAAGAGACAGTTTTGTTTATGCATGAAAACATCAACATTAAACATTAATTCGTCCCATCCGGGAGGTAAGGATGTCTTGAACGTTGCGAATAAAACAGTAAATATAGAAAAGTACAATATTAAATAACATTCTCATATAAATAGACAATATGCTTGTGAAGGACCCGCACCAAACCTCCAACGTGGGTCCTGGGTGGGCTGCAGGACATCCGAATGCAGACCTCACTCAGTGCCTCACCACACGGGTTTATGTTCAGAGGTAAGTCAAGGCTTCATGTGAAACCATTATAAGGCACAAAGTGCAACTATTCACAGGATACAGTTTTTGGGCTGGCTCAGTCCTCAGCCTCTGAGTCCATTATAAGACATAATAGGGAAAAACACATAATATATATATAGACTTTTTACAATATTCACATTAATTCGTTATAATCACTGCTGATATCTAATGGGTAACTTCCCTTTGGTGGTTCGCTCTGATCTACGTGGTGTAGCTTCAGGTATATCAAGTTGCGATCTGTCTGCACTGCGTAACGGCAAACTATAGAACTGCCTCAATCTTTCTATGGATCTGGCAAGCGTACTGATGGCTGGGCGGTGTGAGTCAGCTTCACCAGGAGATCCCATAGTATGGGGCGCTGCTTCAGATGATCCTTCTTGAGATTCCACAGGTTGAGGTGTTGCTGGGATGGGTAACTCCTGAGCGGGCTCAACTGGCACCACAGGCACAACTGGAGGTAGAACTTCCTCTTGTGGCTGATAAAACTGCAACACTGGAATTATCACAGCATCTCCCAGTCGGGGCCAATCCGCAGGAAAATCTCCCAGATCTGTGTGTATGACCTCTTCCTTTCTTTCTCCTTGATTGATGACAGGGTTCTTTTCACAACGCTTTAAGGGTTCTGGACACAATTTCAAATGGTCTCTGGACACAGTGGTTGTTGTTCTTCCTCCGTCCTTACTGACGACACAAACTTTTCTGTTGTCATATTTAGAATCTTGTACGACGTAGGGTTCTTGCTCCCACTGGTTATCCAATTTGTGCATCTTCCTTTTTCTTTTTAATACTACCTCTCCAGGCATCAAAGGCTTGGCAGGAGCATTTCGGTTGTAAACATCTTCCTGTTTTCCCCGTGCCTTGTTGAGACTTTCCTCCACGCAGACTTGCACTCTTCTGTATTGCTCTTGCGATTGATGTCCCAGTTTTCAACGGCGTCGTCTGCCTCCGGTTCTACCACTCCAAGTTCTAGATCCATTGGTAGTCTTCCGGGCCTTGCTCTCATAAGATAGGCTGGAGTGCAGTTAGTGGAACTTACAGGTATATGGTTATACAAATCAACCAAATCAGGTAGTAAATCCGGCCATCGATTCCTGTCTTCCAACGGTATGGATCTCAACAAGTCAAGGACAATATGGTTCATTTTTCACAAAGACCGTTGGTTTGAGGGTGGTATGGCGTTGTTCTAATTTTCTTGCACCCGTACATGTGACAGAATTCCTTGAATAAATCAGCTTCGAAAGCAGGTCCCTGATCGGTTAAGACTTGCTCGGGATACCCATGCGGTCTGCAGAAGCTTGCTTGAAAGGTCTTCGCTGCCGTCACTGCGGTCTGGTCCTTAACTGGAACAACCACCAGAAATCTGGAGTAATGGTCCACCATGGTCAAGGCGTATGAGTATCCAGATCTACTTGGCGACAATTTGACGTGGTCCAGGGCCACAATCTCCAGGGGACGAGTCGTCCGGATAGGTTGCAGGGGTGCCTTTTGACTACCGTAGTCCTTTCTTCTGAGACCACAGGGTCCACAGTTCCGACACCACCTCTCGATGGAGCTGCGCATCCCTACCCAGTAGAACCGGCATCTCAACAAGGTCTCCAGCTTTCTCCAGCCAAAGTGTCCTGCTTGATCGTGTACGCTTCCAACACCATTGGGACGTCTGCCTTGGGGACCACGATTTGCCAGACCATCTCATGGGTTCTGGGGTTGACGTATCTCCTGCACAACTTCTCACGGTATAGGAACAACCTGCTTTTCTCGTTCCACAGGAGCTTTGCTGACATAGGTGCATCCTTTTCCAAGGAGGAACCTTCCTGTTTTAACAACTCCTTGATGCGACTGACCACTGGATCACTGTCCTGAGTCTCTTTCCAGCTGTGATGGGGTAAAGGATTTAATGTTGCACCATACTGCTTTCTGTGGACTCGATGCTCGTGGACTACCCATTTCGATGGAACGCAGGTAGCTCAATTTCTTCCAGGTCGTCCGATTCTTCTTCCGTGTCAGAGTCATGCGGCATTCGGGACAATGCGTCGGCATTAGCATTCTTTCGACCTGCCCTGTACTTGATAGTAAACTGGTAATTGGACAACCGAGCCATCCATCGCTGCTCCATGGCACCCAGCTTGGCAGTTTCCAGGTGCGTTAACGGGTTGTTATCTGTAAACGCAGTGAACTGATTAGAGGCCAGATAATGCTTAAATCTTTCAGTAATGGCCCAGACCAGCGCCAGAAACTCCAGCTTGAAGCTGCTATAATTTTCCGGATTCCTCTCAGTTGGCCTGAGTTTTCTGCTGGCATATGCGATGACTTTTTCTTGGCCATTCTGCTTCTGACTGAGAACTGCTCCCAAACCTTCATTACTGGCGTCGGTGTACAACAGGAACGGTTGGCTGTAATCAGGATAGGTTAAGATCTCATCACCTGTAAGGATCTCTTTCATCTTTTGGAATGCTTCAGCCTGTTCTTTACCCCAATTAAAGGGAGGGTTTCTGCTCTTTAAGGATTGTCCTACCAGGAGGTCCTGTAAAGGAGCTGCCTTCTTCGTGTAATCTTTCACGAACCTTCTGTAGTAACCCGTTAGTCCCAGGAACTGTCGCACTTCCTTAAGGTTCTTCGGCTCCGGCCACTTCTGGATGGCAGTGACTTTCTCTGGGTCTGGCGTCACTCCTTCCGAACTGACGATGTGCCCCAAGTATTGTACCTTCTGTTTGAGTAGATGGCATTTTGAGGGTTTCAACTTCATCCCGTACCTGGACAGGGACTCGAATACTTCTGCCAGGTGCTTCAGATGGTCCTCATATGTCTTGGAATACACGATAACGTCGTCTAGGTATAGCAGCACGGTCTCAAAATTGAGATGTCCCAGACAGTTTTCCATCACTCTCTGAAATGTTCCTGGGGCACTACTGAGCCCAAACGGCATTCTGTCGAACTCACAGAGCCCCATTGGGGTGGTGAAAGCCGTTTTCTCACGATCCTCCTCAGCCACAGCCACTTGCCAGTAACCACTAGTCAGATCAAGGGTAGAAAAGTAGTTAGCCGTTTTCAGAGCAGCTAATGATTCCTCTATACGTGGTAACGGGTATGCATCCTTGTGTGTTATGCGGTTCACCTGCCTGTAATCCACACACATTCTCATACTACCATCTTTCTTTTTAACCAGAACTAGAGGGGCTGCCCAGGGGCTACAACTATCCCTTATCACCCCGGCTTTCTTCATATCATTCAACATTTCTTTAGCCTTCTGATAATGAGCTGGAGGTATGGGCCTGTACCGCTCTTTGATGGGAGGATGACTGCCTGTAGGGATATGATGTTGTACTCCCTTAATTATCCCAAAATCAAGTGGATTTTTGCTAAACACTTGGGCGTACTCTTGCACCACCCGTAATACCCCTTGCTTCTGGTATGCGGGAGTGGTGTCCGTCCCAACATGGAGCTGCTGACACCATTCCGCCACCTGAGTTGCTGGGTCATTGTCCTCCGCTATTTGACAGGAGTCTAAGGACTCAGCCGGGAGAATAGAATTATTATCGACAGCATGTAGTTTAGCAATGGTTGCATAACGGGGTAAATTTACTCATCATCTCCCCAATTGAGAAGCCGTACCGGTACTCTTCCATTCACCACTTCTACTACTCCTCTAGCAGTCATAAGTGTAGGTCTATGTTCTGAATGGTGGGGTTCTACTACAGCTTGGTAGTTCTGTCCCCTCAGACCTATGGCTGCCCTGCACCAAATGATCATTTCACTCATTGGGGGTATCACAATAGGATCCGAGTCAGTGACCCGTACATTACCAATTTCGCCGTCTGTAAGCTTCGCTTGCTGCTGACACACCAGGGCCCGGATCTCTCTTTGGATTACTCCTTTCTGCCTTGGTCGGGCAATCTCAGCGAGCTGTTGGAGCAAGAACACAACTTCTCCCAAACAATTACCGATAATGTTAGTACCCAAAATTATATTTAAACCGTTCTCCTCATTTACAGTCTTTACTACCAGAAGCCCCTGGTCTTTCAACTCCTCTCTGCCCACCTTTACATCTACACATTTTGTCCCGAGTACTTCTACAGGAAGACCATTAGAAGCATACACGGTAAAGTCAGGGCTCGGGGGTTTAAGACTGTCCATTGACCAGTACTTAGTATATAGGGCATCAGGTATTAGGGTCACCTGGGACCCAGTGTCTAACAATGCCGGAACTGCAATACCATCTAGGATGATAGACAGGTAGGGTCGCCCACCCACATACCTGCGGTTCCAGTCTAGGGGCCTGACGGACCCAGGTTCTGCCCGTTTAAAGGACACTGTGGAGACAGATGACCTTTCCGGTTGCATCGGTAGCAGATGATCTCTCGACGAGGAGGGTGTTGATCAGAGGTTGCTCCTGGGGTTGTTGTTGTCCTCCTCCGGGGGGGCGACGTCTTCTTTCTTCTCCGGTGCATCCACGGAACGTCTTCTGGGCAGTCAGCTAACAAGATCTTCCCTTCCTCCTCTTTCCGCAGCTGCAGGGCACTCATCACAGCGGCCAGATTTTTAGTCAGCTGGCGCACCTCTGAGCGCAGACAGTCCAATTCACTAGGAGGTGTCACCGGCGTCTTGGCTTCGGCCACTAGCGGGGAAAAGGGGGTTACTGCCGGTTCCAGAGTGACTTCAGCCTGATGATGTTGGGTTGCCACCTCAGGTTTGCCCAGGGGCCGCAGCCCTTTTATTGTCATGTCCTTTAGGGCATCAAAGGTAGCATCCGGATGATCTAAGGACCACCAGTTTACAGTTCTGCGTTCCTCTTGGGATCTCAATCCCTGTATAAATTGTTCTTTCAGCATTTTATTCTCATCGATAGCATTTAAATTGTTAATCTGCTTGAGGGCTCTCAGGGCTCCTTGTAGTCGGCAAGCGTAGTCCCGGATGCTGTCACCTGGCTGTTGTGAACAGTGATAGAAGGCCATCCGGAGATCCGTTTCTGTGTGGTCTTCAAATATGGCATGCAGCTTAAGGAAGATCGCAGGTACCGACTCCTGATCAACGGTATCCCAAGTCTCCACTTCCCTCTCAGCAGCGCCAGTTAGCTGCCCTATTAGCACAGCAGATTTTTGTCTCTCAGGCATGGAGTACATTTCTAGGATGCTGCATACTTCCGCTTGAAGCCTGCTAATGTGCCTGGCTCACCGCTGTACTGGGGAAGCCATTTCGCCCCAGGCATATATGGGAGCGTTAGTGGCATGATCGGGACTACCGGACTGGGTGCGGGGCCTGCACCCCCATCTGGCGCTACAATACCAGGCGGTGCGGGATTGGGGCCTCCGGCTGGGGCCGCACTGTCAGCCGGTTGTTGTGACATCTTAGCGCCCCCTTGGTTAAACGGAGCCTACCGGTTTCGACGCTGCTACTTCACAGGCACCGCAGTGAGAGCAGGACCTTCGTCGCAGGCGCTCTGATGTCAGAGCGTTCACTTCCTGTTGCAGGACCTGCGCTGAGTCAGAGCCAGGGGCGTGTCCAAGACTTTGCGCGCTCTTTCAGGTACGCCCACCTTCTTCTCCAGCGCCTTAGGGCGCGAATCTGGCGGCAAATATGGCGGTATTTGGCGCCAAACAACAGCAACAGTCTTTTTCACCAAAACACTCCACAGGCACACAGGGCTCGCAATGCTGCAAGTTTCGTATCCTGTTCGTGACGCCAAAAGTTTTTGTGTCGACCCGCCACCACAATTGTGGGTTACCAGGGCAATGGGGTACTCAGAGCCGAGCCCATGGAAGTCTATGGGGATTGTCACAGGTAGCGGTGGCTCGGTCTGTGGCCCTGGTGGTCTGGCGTATGTTGGGGGAATATTTACAGGGGATATATATATACAGTTCGTGACGCCACCTGTAGTCTTCTGGTAATTTGTACCAGCGCTGCTGTAGATCTCTGAGGGGATGGTGAGGCAGCTAGATGTCGGGTCCCCTACAGGTAGGACTCTTCCCTCAGGTCGGTAGTTAGGTAGGGATTGTGCAGGCATGCAATAATAACTCAGTCTCACACAGTCAGCGTCTTTCCATACCTTTACTTGTAAGATGGTAAGGCAGGTCCCAGGGAGGCTGATGGGGTTGATGGAGGATGAGCTTTGAGGCAACAGTTAAGCAAGTTAGGGGCCTCCTTTACTGTCCAATGTTGATGAGTGCAACCAGCCTGAAGCGTAGTTCCCTCTATAATTCCAGCTATTCCAAAGCTGTTCTGCCCAGTCAGTTTAGTGGTCGGAGCCTTCCTGTGGGAGAGCTGAATTCCTATCTTGTCCTGCAGAGACTCAAGGTCCTCACTTCCCTGACCCCAGTTACGTACTAACTCCTCGGGGCTGCTTTCCACGACCTAAGGTCCGGTAAGCCTCTGGTTTTCTTACCACTAAGCTTGAAGCTATAGTGATCCTTCGGTCCCCAGTGACCGGTTACAATGTGCAGGTATTCTTTACCTATGGCACTTCTCTGTTCTCTTCCACTTTGCCCTTCGATTTGCTCACACTCTTAATAGATATCTCAGTCTGTCTTCCAGTGGGGCACAGCTCTGACTAGGCTGAGGTGAACTAGGCCACCTGTACTAGCCTCCACTTTCTGAACTGCTAACAGGCTCAGACTGAACACGTCTGCTCTGTCCAAGGACAGGAATCTGACTGAATGAATCACTCCCCTCCACACCCCCGCTGGGTGTGTCCGAAGTGTACGTGATGTTATGAAGAGCCCTTAACTGTTACCTCTCCACTCATCCTCCTGGTATTGTGTACCAGGGCTACACATATACATTTCTTTACAAACACTCCACATTTTAGGAGGTCAAAAGTAATTGGACAAATAAACATAACCCAAACAAAATATTTTTATTTTCAAAATTTTGTGGCGAATCCTTTGGAGGCAATCACTGCCTTAAGTCTGGAACCCATGGACATCACCAAACGCTGGGTTTCCTCCTTCTTAATGCTTTGCCAGGCCTTTACAGCCGCAGCCTTCAGGTCTTGCTTGTTTGTGGGTCTTTCCCTCTTAAGTCTGGATTTGAGCAAGTGAAATGCATGCTCAATTGGGTTAAGATCTGGTGATTGACTTGGCCATTGAAGAATGTTCCACTTTTTTGCACTCATGAACTCCTGTGTAGCTTTGGCTGTATGCTTGGGGTCATTATCCATCTGTACTATGAAGCGCCGTCCAATCAAGTTTGCAGCATTTGGCTGAATCTGGGCTGAAAGTATATCCCGGTACACTTCAGAATTCATCCGGCTACTCTTGTCTGCTGTTATGTCATCAATAAACACAAGTGACCCAGTGCCATTGAAAGCCATGCATGGCCATGCCATCACGTTGCCTCCACCATGTTTTACAGAGGATGTGGTGTGCCTTGGATCATGTGCCGTTCCCTTTCTTCTCCAAACTTTTGGCTTCCCATCATTCTGGTACAGGTTGATCTTTGTCTCATCTGTCCATAGAATACTTTTCCAGAACTGAGCTGGCTTCTGGAGGTGTTTTTCAGCAAATTTAACTCTGGCCTGTCTATTTTTGGAATTGATGAATGGTTTGCATCTAGATGTGAACCCTTTGTATTTACTTTCATGGAGTCTTCTCTTTACTGTTGACTTAGAGACAGATACACCTATGTTATGTTTCGGTAGCTGAGGAGTGCAGGTAAAAAAAAAGGCAATACACCAGAGCAGTTGGAATCTATGAGATTGCAGTACCCTGACTAACCACCACAACTAGAGGCAGCCGTGGAGCGTTCCTACATTGGTCCTAGACGCCTCGTCACAGCCTGAGAAACTAACTACACCTTAAGATAGAAAGAGGAAAGCTATCTGCCCCGGAGCAGATCCCCAAAGAACATAGAAAGCCCCCAAACATGTAATGGCGGTTAGACAAGAAGAAATACTGACACAGACAGAAAATAGTATGAGCAAACGTTGGGGCCCAAACTACCTAAATAGAAAAGGATAGGAAGGGCACTTACTGCAATCCCAAAAAACCCTGAAAAGCACCAACTCTACTAATTTCAAAAACACCTGAGATCACACGACCTCTACCACCTAAATTAGTTTCTCTGGTGTAACAAAATCAAAACAGCAGCCACTGAAAAAACTGGAAAAAGCAAATGTACAAACATCAGTGGCTGAACTAAACTGAGAGGGCAAAAGCCCCGGAGGGGACCCTGAAGGCCCCCACAGAAGTGCAGGACAAAATGCAAAAATCAAGCACAAAAACAAAAAGAAGAAAATGTCTTATCTGTTAGCAGGAGATGCAGACACGACACCGCAGGCTACAAAGGAAACAGGAATCAAGGATTGAGACCAGAACAATTGATCACCGGTAACCCTGATGGGAAGGCGACTCCCTTATATAAGACCAGTCAGTAACACCTGATTCCCAATCCTCACAATCTTCACTGGACAGTCCAGTACCGCTTGTAACCACCAGAGGGAGCCTCTGCTCAGAACTCATTTCAAGTCCATTCACAACAGTACCCCCCCTTGAGGAGGGGTCACCGAACCCTCACTTGAGCAACCAGGTCAGTCAGGATGAGTTCTATGATACGCACGGATGAGTCTCCTAGCATGGATGTCCGAAGCAAACACCCAAGAATTGTCTTCCTGACCATAACCTCTCCACTTAACCAAATACTGGAGTTTCCGTCTAGAAAAACGAGAATTCAATATTTTCTCAACCACAATCTCCATATTGCCCTCAACCAGAACAGGGTCAGGAGGCAAAGCAGTAGGAACCACTGGCTCAACAAACCTCTTCAACAAGGACTTGTGGAACACGTTATGGATCTTAAATGTCCCTGGAAGAAGCAAACGAAAAGAAACAGGATTAAGAATCTCCATGATCTTATAAGGTCCAATGAAACTAGGCTTAAATTTAGGAGATGCCACTCTCATAGGAATATTTTTTGAGGACAACCAGACCAAGTCCCCCACTTTAAACCGAGGACCATCAGTCCTATGCCGGTTAGCAAACCGCTGGGCCCTCTCCTGAGAGAGGGACAACCTCTCCACTACCTGGTCCCAAATCTGTTGCATACGCTCCACAACAGAGTCAACACCTGGACAGACAGAAGCCTCCGTCTGTCCCGAAGAAAATCGAGGGTGAAACCCAGAATTACAGAAAAATGGAGACATCAAAGTGGCAGAGCTAGCCCTATTATTAAGAGCAAACTCAGCCAAAGGCAAAAAAGAGACCCAGTCATCCTGATCAGCAGACACAAAGCATCTTAGATAAGTCTCCAATGTCTGGTTTGTTCTCTCAGTTTGACCATTGGTCTGAGGATGAAACGCCGAGGAGAAAGACAATTGAACACCAAGTTTAGAACAAAAGGTCCTCCAAAATCTGGAAACAAACTGGACTCCTCTGTCAGACACAATGTTCTCAGGAATGCCGTGTAAACGAACCACGTGCTGAAGGAACAAAGGCACCAATTCAGAGGAGGAAGGCAACTTAGGTAATGGGCATGGCACAAGATGTATCATCTTGGAAAACCTATCACAAATCACCCAGATGACGGTCATTCTCTGAGAAACAGGGAGATCGGAAATGAAATCCATATAGATATGGGTCCATGGTCTCTTGGGCACAGGCAATGGCATCAACAAACCACTAGAGCGAGAGCAAGGCTTGGAGCGAGAGCAAGTCCCGCAGGACTGCACAAATTCCCTGACATCACGAGACAAGGTAGGCCACCAAAAGGACCGACTAACCAAGTCTCTGGTACCAAAAATTCCGGGATGACCGGCCAACGCGGAACAATGAATCTCAGACATCACACTCTTTTTCCACTGGTCCGGGACAAACAATTTCCCAACAGGGCAGCGCTCGGGCCTATCCTCCTGACACCCCTCCAGAGCCAGTCTCAAATTGGGTGAGATGGCAGAAAGAACTACACCTTCTTTCAAAATAACAGAAGGATCAGATAACTCAGGAGAGTCCGCAAGGAAACTCCTCGAGAGGGCATCCGCCTTAACATTCTTAGTGCCAGGAAGAAAGGAAACCACAAAATTAAAACGTGTGAAAAACAAGGCCCACCTGGCCTGTCTAGGATTAAGTCGCTTGGCAGATTCCAGATAAACCAGATTCTTATGGTCCGTAAGGACCACCACCTGATGTTTGGCTCCCTCCAGCCAATGTCTCCACTCTTCAAAAGCCCACTTCATGGCCAATAACTCCCGATTACCCACGTCATAATTACATTCAGTAGGAGAAAATTTTCGAGAGAAAAAGGCACAAGGGTTACTTTTAGAGGTCTCTGGATCTCTTTGGGACAAAACGGCACCTGCCCCAATTTCAGAGGCATCAACCTCCACCTGAAATGGCAGAGAAACATCAGGCTGCCGTAGAACAGGAGCAGAAGTTAATCTCTGCTTAAGTTCCTGAAATGCAGAGACTGCCTCAGGAGGCCAATTAACCACATCAGAACCCTTTTTGGTCAAATCAGTTAATGGTTTAACAATAACCGAGAAATTACCAATAAATTTACGATAAAAAATTGGCAAAACCCAAAAATCTTTGAAGAGCCTTTAATGAAGTAGGTTGGACCCAATCACAGATGGCCTGAACCTTGACCGGGTCCATTTCAATAACAGATGGGGACAAAATGAATCCCAAAAATGAGATCCTCTGTACGCCAAAAAGACACTTTGATCCCTTCACATACAGAGCATTCTCTCTCAAAATCTGGAATACAGTTCGAACATGTTTCACATGAGAGTCACAGTCATTGGAAAAAATCAAGATATCATCCAAATAAACAATCAGAAATTTATCCACAAAATCCCTGAAAATGTCATTCATGAAGGACTGGAAGACAGAAGGAGCATTAGTGAGCCCAAAGGGCATCACAAGGTACTCAAAATGCCCC
>JARQOD010012302.1:0-20222 GCA_033576555.1 Oophaga sylvatica | reverse complement strand
TTTTTTCATCTCGCTTTAGTTCTGCGAGCTATAACTTTTTTATTTTTTCGCTGATGTAGCTGAGTGACGGATCGTTTTTTTGCGGGATAGTTGACATTTTTCGGCTGATCTATGCCTTATTTATATCAGTCTTTTGATTGCGTGCTTTTATTCCACTTTTTGTTCAGCGGTTGATGATTTAAAGCACTGATTTTTTGCTTTGTTTTTATTTTTTTTTTTTAAGGGGTTCACAAAGGGGGTTAACTAGTGGGAACCGTTGTTATCACGGGTGGGTTCGCGTTGGACCGGCGGAAATACCAATTATGTGTACTTTTATTTGGGGATGTTTTATTTCGATTTTTGGGAGGTTAGAATGAACAAAAATCAGCAATTCATGAATTTCTTTTGGGGGAGGCGTTTATACCGTTCCGCGTGTGGTAAAATTGATAAAACAGTTTTATTCTTCGGGTTAGTACGATTACATCGATACCTCATTTATATCATTTTTTTTATGTATTGGCGCTTTTATAGAATAAAAACAATTTTATATAAAAAATTATTATTTTTGCATCGCTTTATTCTGCGAGCTATAACTTTTTTATTTTTTCGCTGATGATGCTGTGTGATGGCTCGTTTTTTGCGGGACAAGATGACGTTTTCAGCGGTACCATGTTTATTTATATCGGTCTTTTTGATCGCGTGTTATTCCACTTTTTGTTCAGCGGTATGATGATAAAGCACTGATTTTTTGCTTTGTTTTTTATTTTTTTAAGGGGTTCACAAAAGGGGTTAACTAGTGGGACAGTTTTATAGGGGGGGTCGTTATGGACGCGGCAATACCAAATATGTGTACTTTTATTGTTTTATTTTTTTTATTTACAGGAAGAAATGAATTTATTGGGGAATATTTTTTTTTTTTTTAATTTATTTTGGAATTTTTTTTTTACACGTTTATTTTTATTTTTTTTACTTTTTTACATTGTCCCAGGGTGGGACATCACTGTAAAATGTCAGATCGCTGGTCTCACAGTGTGCACAGCACTCTGTGAGACCAGCGATCTCACAGGCAGCGCTGCAGGCTTCTCAGTGCCTGCTCTCGGCAGGCACTGAGGAAGCCGCCTCCCTCCAGGACCCCGGCGCCATCTTGGATCCGGGTCCTGGGAGGGAGGAAGCCCTCAGAACAGCGCGATCACATCGTGCTGTTCTGAGGGTCTCAGGGGGGCGCGCTGGGCGCCCCCTCCCTGCGCGATGCTCCCCTGTGCCCCCAGTACACCGCGATCATGTTTGATCGCGGTGTGCAAGGGTTTAATGTGCCGGGAGCGGTCCGTGACCGCTCCTGGCACACAGTCCCGGGTGTCAGCTGTGATAATCAGCTGACACCCGGCGGCGATTAGCTGCGTTCCCCCTGGGAGCGCAGCTAATCGCTATGACGTACTATCCCGTCCATGGTCAGATTGTCACGGGTTTTATGGACGGGATAGTACGTCACATGTCAGAGAGGGGTTAACCCCTGAGGCCCCTTTACAGAGCTCAAATAAATCAGCCTAAGAAGTCACAAGGGGATTACCTCAGAGACTACACACAATACAGTACCTAGAGGACAGTTAATATTGACTTTATTAACCCTTTGGCAGCGGTCTAACCTGGTGGTAATCTTTAAACTGCCAGTACTCAGGTATGAGATTTATCATGGTTTAATAGCTCTGTGTTGCATACATTAATTTGGTTCTTACTAGCCCTTTGAGGGTTTAGGTTAGGTGTGGCCTGTAGTTTAATATCGCAGAATTGGATGGTGGCGTCCCATTTGCCTTTATATGATCTCACCATATGTTGTTACTGAGTGGTGTGACTGAGGAATTAGGAAATTGGGACACCCGCATCTAGAAATTGCGATGCTTATTGTGAGGCAGACAATATTGACCTAATTTTCAGGGTTTCTGTAAGGAACCATTGATAGCAATATATAGTGGGCTGATAACAATGAATACTCATTTGGCATATATGTAATTATTAATGAGAAGTCTATAATGTCTCTAGATCAGATCTTGCATCCTTTTTTTGATGTTGTTATATGGCGGAAATAATTTTATGTAAATAAAATTGAATGGTTATATTCAAATGGATTATTTTTTGATACATTCATTTACATGCTCAAATAAGATCCTAGTATGAGTATACTGGGGTAGTGGTGTTTATATTTGCGTATTGAGCATATAGATAAAAGGATTGTACTCAAGGGAGAAATTCACGCTCCATATAAGAGTTACATGCTACATAGCAGATTCTAATGTAACGTTTCTTAACTGAGACATCACTGCCTTCTATCTTCTCACCATTGTCGCTGAGTATGGATAAATTTGTGGGCAAACAAACTAAAGGAGGCCGTGCCTCTTCTCGAAACCAACAAGGCTCATCCTCGCCTAAATCTACCTCTGATACCAGTAGTGAGACTTCTCATTCAATAGCGGATGCCATCATGGAACGCCTTATGCCCGAAATAGACTCTAGATTTGCCACTCTTCAAACCTCAATAGACTCTATAATATTGTGTAGCCCTGGTACACAATACCAGGAGGATGAGTGGAGAGGTAACAGTTAAGGTCTCTTCATGACATCATGTACACTTCTGACACACCCAGCAGGGGTGTGGAAGGGAGTGATTTTAGTCAGTCAGTTTCCTGTCCTTGGACAGAGTAGACGTGTCCAGTTTGAGCCTGTCATCAGTTCAGAACGTGGAGGCTGGTACAGGTGGTCTAATTCACCTTAGCCTAGTCAGAGCTGTGCCCCACTGGAAGAAAGACTGAGTTATCTATTAAGAGTCGAGCAAATCGAAGGGCAAAGTGGAAGGAAGATTATTGGAAAAGTGCTTTTGGCTTGGAAAAGTCCTGCACATTGCTACCGGTCACTGGGGACCGAAGGATCACTATTAGCTACAAGCATAGTGGTGAGAAAACCAGAGATTTACCGGACCCTAGGTCGCGGCAAACAGCCCCATATAGTCAGTACGTAACTGGAGTCAGGTGGAATAGGGACTTTGAGTCAAGCGCAGACAAAAGCAGGAACCTAGTTTCATCAATTGGAAGGCTTCATCACAAAACTGACTGGGCAGAACAGCTTTGGGAATAGCTGAAATTAAAGAGGGAACTACGCTGCAAGCTGGTTGTACTCATCGTCTTGGACAGTAAAGGAGGCCCCTAACTTGCTTAGCTGTTGCCTCAAAGCTCATCCTCCATCAACCCCATCAGCCTCCCTGGGACCTGCCTTACCATCTTGCAAGTAAAGGTATGGAAAGACACTGACCGTGTGAGACTGAGTTATTGATTTGCATGCCCGCACAATCCCTACCTAACTACCGACCTGAGGGAAGAGTCCCACCTGTAGGGGACCCGACATCTAGCTGCATCACCATCCCCTCAGAGATCTATAGCAGCGCTGGTACAAATTACCAGAATACTACAGGTGGCGTCACGAACTGTAAATATATCTATCCCCTGTAAATATATCCCCAACATACGCCAGACCGCCAGGGCCACAGACCGAGCCACCGCTACCTGTGACAATCCCCATAGACTTCCATGGGCTCGGCTCTGAGTACCCCATTGCCCTGGTAACCCACAATTGTGGTGGCGGGTCGACACAATATCACAAGTTAATAGTCAGGGCACTCGCCTGGATGAGGCTGAACAACGTATCTCTGATCTGGAGGATGTTACCAGGGAAATGGCAGAACATCTAGAGGGAAAAGAGAAAGTCGTCACAGAGCTTCAATCCAAAGTGGACGACTTAGAAAACCGATCTAGACGCAATAACTTGAAACTGATAGGACTACCTGAGTCCATACATCCCTCTGAATTGCTAAAACTAACATCTGAGTGGCTGCCAGGAGCCTTGGACATTCAACTAACATCCGGTTCAATGGCGGTTGAGAGAGCACACAGAATAGGCCCGCAGAGGGGAAAAGACAATGACAGACCAAGACCGGTGATATTCAAGGTCCTTGATTTTGAAGACAAAATTCGTCTACTCACTGCTTAGGCTGGTTTCACACATCCGGCGGGCGCCTAGCGGCGCCCCCGGCATTTTGCCGCAGCGCCGCATCTGAAAACCTTTCACACTTCCGGCGGGCAAAATGCGGTTTTTTTGCTGGATGGTTTCTGATGCTTGGAGAGATCAGAAACCATCCGGCAAAAACAAAAAACGTTACATGCAGCATTTTTCCCGGACGCCGCAATGTACATTTGCGCCATCCGGCGCTAATGCATGTCAATGCGAAAAAAGCCGCATGCGGCGCATCAGATTTTCAGATGCGGCGCTGCGGCAAAATGCCGGGGGCGCCGCAAGGCGCCCGCCGGATGTGTGAAAGAGGCCTTACAGGAAGAAAGCGCACCTATCCTACGAAGGGCACAAAGTTCTGATGTTTCAGGACTATTCGGCCATGGTGACGACCAGACGCAGGGCCTTCAACCCGGTGTGTTCCTGGAATGTCAATGGCCTAAATTCCCTGGTCAAGAGGAAAAAAATTTAAATTATCTGCATCGAGAAAATTTTCATATTGTACTTTTGCAGGAGACACACTGGGTGAAGGGCAACCATCCGGTGTTTTCTAGCAAAAAATTTATGTTATGTGCAGAAGCTTCTTTTACTAAAAAACAGAGGGGTGTCGCTATTATGATAAACAGGAATATTGACCATGAGATAATGGATGTGTTAGAAGATCCTTCAGGGAGGTTTGTCTGCGTTAAGCTGGTTATAGAGGGGACGACCTACAGTGTAATTAATATTTATGCGCCAAGTTCGTCGGATCAGCTCTTTCGGGCTAATGTGCTAAAACAAATCGCTGGTTGGGACACCTCCCATATGATTGTGGGTGGCGATTTTAATGAGGTGCATGACATTGAGATGGATAGATCTAATTCTCAATCTCCTCATATATCTACTCAAGGGAGACTAATACAATCTTTTTTAGATCACCTGGGATTGTTGGATGTTTGGAGAGTGCAACACCCTGTTGAGAGAGATTACTCTCACTATTCACATGTTCATAATTCCCATGCTAGAATTGACTACTGGTTGTTGGGCCCCTCACTCATGCCAAGAATCACACATACCAAAATTCTGGACGTGTACATCTCAGATCATGCACCGATAACGTTCAGCCTAAAACTAACTAACCCAATCTATTTTCATAGGAAATGGAGATTCCCGTCATATTTATATCACTCAGATAATTTTAAAAAATTCATACAATTCTCATGGGACACGTACAAATCTGATAACCAAATGCATTGTTAAACACCAATTCTTTTCTGGGATACCTCTAAAGCAGTGTTGAGAGGGCAAATAATCGCGTATACATGTCATAAAAAAAAAACAGTTGCAGGAGCGGACTGTTATGAATGTTTTAGAAAAGAATTCTGAGCAGAAGCTCCCTCTGGTGGTTACAAACGGTACTGAACCATTCAATGAGGATTGGCAATCAGGAATCACGGACTGGCTGGATATAAGGGAGGTTTCCCCCTATCATGGTTGCCGGTGATCAATTGTTCTTGTCTCAACGTTGTTTCCTGGTTCACTTGGAAGCTTGCTGAGTCTTGCCTCTTCTCCTGCTCTCAGATAAGATATTTTTCTGTTTTTTGTTTTTGTGCTTGCCATTTGCATATTTCTCTGCATTTCTGTGAGGTTGGCCAGGTTCCCCTCCTCGGGGGGCTTGGGCGCCTCTCGGTTCCTCTGGAGCCACTGTTGTTTGTTCATTTGCCTTTTCCAGTTTTTTCTGTGGCTGCGGCTTAGTTTTGTTACACCCGAGAACTAATTTATGTGGTAGAGGTCGTGTGATCTCAGGTGTTTTTGCAATTAGTAGCGTTGGCTTTTTTTTAGGGTTTTTTTTGGATTGCAGTAAGTATCCTTCCTATCCTTTTCTGTCCAGGAAGATTGGGCCCCAGCGTTTGCTCATACTATTTTCTGTCTGTGTCTGTATTTTCTCTTGTCTAACCGCCATTACATGTTTGGGGGCTTCCTATGTTCTTTGGGGATCTGCTCCGGGGCAGATAGCTTTCCTCTTTCTATCTTTAGGTGTAGTTAGCCTCTCAGGCTGTGACGAGGCGTCTAGGACCAACGTAGGAACGCTCCACGGCTGCCTTTAGTTGTGGTGGTTAGTCAGGGTACTGCAATCCAGTAGATTCCAACCTGTCTGGTGTATTGCCGTTTTTGCCTGCTCTCTTCAGCTACCAAAACATAACAGTATCACCGGCCAAACTGAAAATTATATGGTACTCACAGAAGGGAAAAATAGTGTGGAAAGAAAAAAGTTGTCAGAGTTGTCAGAGATTTTTTTTTTTTCTGTTTGTTGCATTTTTTTCCCCCTCTTTTTCTCTGGGTGCTGAGGAGGATTTTTTTTTCTCTCAATGGAGTTTGCACAGTTGTCTGGCCGTGGGGATCAGCTTGCCACTGAAGTTCGGAGTATTGCTACCTATCTTGCAGGGTTGCCGGTTGTGGAACCTAGGATCCCCATGCCAGATTTGTTTTTGGGGGATCGAGCTAAATTTCTGAATTTCAAAAATAACTGTAAGTTGTTTTTTGCCTTAAAACCTAAGTCCTCAGGGAACGCAGCACAGCAGGTTCAAATTGTCATCTATCTCCTGGGGTTATTGTACGATGAACCTACAGTCATGGCCAAAAGTTTTGAGAATGACACAAATATTCATTTTTACAAAGTCTACTGCTTCACTTTTTCAAAAGGCAATTTGCATATAATCCAGAATGTTATAGAGTGATCAGCTTAACAGCAATTACTTGCAAAGTCAATATTTGGCTAGAAAATTAACTTTATCCCCCAAAACACATTTCAACATCATTGCAGCCCTGCCTTAAAAGGACCAGCTAACCTCTTTTCAGTGATTGCTCCATTAACACAGGTGTGGGTGTTGATGAGGACATGGCTGGAGATCAATCTGTCATGATTAAGTAAGAATGACACCACTGGACACTTTAAAAGGAGGCTGGTGCTTGGCATCATTGTTTCTCTTCTGTTAACCATGGTTATCTCTAAAGAAACACATGCAGTCATCATTGCAATGCACAAAAATGGCCTAACAGGGAAGAGTATCGCAGCTAGAAAGATTGCACCTCAGTCAACAATCTATCGCATCATCAAGAACTTCAAGGAGAGAGGTTCCATTGTTGCCAAAAAAGGCTCCAGGGGGCCCAAGAAAGACCAGCAAGCGCCAGGACCGTCTCTTAAAAGTGTTTCAGCTGTGGGATCGGGCTGCCAGCAGTGCAGAGCTTGCTCAGGAATGGCAGCAGGCAGGTGTGAGTGCATCTGCACGCACTGTGAGGTGGAGACTCTTGGAGCAAGGCCTGGTCTCAAGGAGGGCAGCAAAGAAGCCACTTCTCTCCAGAAAAAACATCATGGACAGACTGATATTCTGCAAAAGGTACAGGCAGTGGACTGCTGAGGAATGGGGTAAAGTTATTTTCTCTGATGAATCCCCTTTTCTATTGTTTGGGACATCAGGAAAAAACCTCATTCGGAGAAGACAAGGTGAGCGCTACCACCAGTCTTGTCTCATGCCAACTGTTAAGCATCCTGAAACCATTCATGTGTGGGGTTGCTTCTCAGCCAAGGGAATCGACTCTCTCACAGTCTTGCCTAAAAACACAGCCATGAATAAAGAATGGTACCAGAATGTCCTCCAAGAGCAACTTCTCCCAACCCTCCAAGAGCAGTTTGGCGATCAAGAATGCCTTTTCCAGCATGATGGAGCACCTTGCCATAAAGCAAAGGTAATAACTAAATGGCTCAGGGAACAAAACATAGAGATTTTGGGTCCATGGCCTGGAAAGTCCCCAGATCTTAATCCCATTGAGAACTTGTGGTCAATCATCAAGAGACGGGTGGACAAACAAAAACCTAAAAATTCTGACAAAATGAAAGCATTGATTGTGCAAGAACGGACTACTATCAATCAGGATTTGGTCCAGAAGTTGATTGAGAGCATGCCAGGGAAAATTGCAGAGGTCCTGAAGAAGAA
Source organism: Oophaga sylvatica (assembly GCA_033576555.1). Taxonomy (NCBI): domain Eukaryota; kingdom Metazoa; phylum Chordata; class Amphibia; order Anura; family Dendrobatidae; genus Oophaga; species Oophaga sylvatica. Next base: position 12,216 of record JARQOD010012302.1, on the reverse strand, counting down.
GGGTCAACACTGCAAATATTGACTTGCTGCATTAACTCATTCTAACTGTCAATATAAGCTTTTGTTACTCATATGTTTGCAATTATATTTCTGTCTGTGATAAAAACATCTGTCAAAACACACATAAAAACCAGAGGGCAGCAGATCATGTGAAAATATAATATTTGTGTCATTCTCAAAACTTTTGGCCATGACTGTAATGTCACTGATCAAGCTGAAATAACCTTGTTGGCATTAAATCAGTGGCTTGAGGACGCTGAGTTGTACTGTCAGAAATTCCGAAAGTGGGCAGTTCTGACCAAATGGAATGATGATGCTTTGGCAGCCCTTTTTCGGAAGGGTCTGTCAGAGAATGTAAAAGATGTTATGGTGGGTTCCATGCTCCCTCTGGTCTCAATGATTCTATGTCATTGGCGATTCAAATTGACAGACGTTTGCGTGAGCGTAGAGGTATGCATGGAATGGTGTTGCCTTGTGAACCAGCTTCTGAACCCATGCAGTGTGATAGAGTGGCTTCTGGGGCACAGCGTCATGAGTTTCGAAAACGCAATGGGTTATGTTTCTACTGTGGTGATTAGTGTTGAGCGATACGATACTGCAAATATCGGGTATCGGCCGATATTGGCTGTATCGGAATTCCGATTCCGAGTTCCGATATTTTCGTCATATCGGATACCGGAATCGGAATGTCACTGTCACTGTCAGTGTCCGTCGGTCGGGTCTGTCAGGAGTCAGCGGCACTTACCCGGCAGAAGATCTCCGGCGGTCACATCCCGGACTGCTTAATGGCCGCCATCCTCTTCTCCCCGGCGGTCACATGCAGTATCTCGCGATAACTGCAGTGACTGCTGGGTAATCGCGGCCGTAAAGCAGTCCGATGACGTCACCGCCGGGGAAGCTGGTAAGCAGCTGTGCTGCGCCGGGATGTCAGGCTCTGCCTGTCATTCCGATGTAGCAGAGCTGGATCGTCGTGGGACAATCGTTACTATGGACTGCGTCGGACAGGTGGTATACTGTTGGTTTTTTTTTTTTATTTTTTTACAGGAGATCGATGGCGTCGCAGGAATGAGAGAGTAATAAAAAAAAATGAAAACTGTGTTGTCTCTTTTATTTAATTAAAAGGCTTTTTTCTTGCTGTGTCTTTTTTTTAAACATTTAAAAACTTTGGGATTAATAATGGATCGGTGTCTTATTGACACCTCTCCATTATTAACCGGGCTTATTGTCACCGTGCAATCAACGGTGACATTAACCCCTTATTACCCCGCTTGCCACCGCTACAGGGCAAGTGGGAAGAGCCGGGTAAAGTGCCACAATTGGCACATCTTTTGATGCGCCAAATGTGGGGCTGCTGTAGCCTGGTATTATCAGGCTGTTGAGGGCCAAAATCCATGGGCCTTGACAGTCTTTTAATACCAGGCCGCAGCAGTCTGCATTTTACTTGGCTGGTTAACAAAAATAGGGGGACCCCTACGCCGTTTTTTTTTCGAGGGGATCCCCTATTTTTGTTAACCAGCCAAGCTAAGCAGACTGCTGTGGCCTGGTATTATCAGGCTTGCAAGGTCCATGGATATTGGATCCTTACCAGCCTGAAAAACCAGGCCTCAGCGGTCTGCTTCATCTGGCTGGTTAACAAAAATAGGGGGGACCCCACGCCAATTTTTTTCGAGGGGATCCCCTATTTTTGTTAATCAGCCAAGATATGCAGACTGCTGTGGCCTGGTATTATCAGGCTGGCAAGGTCCATGGATCTTGGCTCCTTAACAGCCTGAAAATCCAGGCCTCAGCGGTCTGCTTCATCTGGCTGGTTAACAAAAATAGGGGGGACCCCACGCCATTTTTTTTTCGAAGGGAACCCCTATTTTTGCTAATCAGTTCCCTCTGACGTCACTGATGGTGTCCCTGGCTGACCTGAAGTGAAAGTGGAAAGCAATCAATTAAGCTTTCCACTTCCTCTCCTGTCAGCCAGGAGAGGAGCTCATTCATTTGGGGGTTTACTGTGAGGCTGCAGCATTAGCTGCGGTCCCTGCAGTAAACATTAACCCTTTCTGAAGGATTACACCGTGGGACCTGACTGTACATCGGATTGGTAAGAATAATTTTGCTTTATTATTTTATTTTTATTACAGGAAATGGTTTTAGCAGGTAAATAAAATATGGTCAAAAACTGTGTGATTATTTCATTAAACTTCTTTTTTATTAAAGTGTGTGTGTTTGATTTTTCTTTCATACAATAGGATTAATAATTGATAGTTGTCTAATTGACAGCTCTCAATTATTAACCTGGCTTAAAGTGACCTTTCAATTGCAAGGTCATTTTAACCCCTTATTAACCCATTCGCCACCGCTACAGGGCAATGGGAATAGACGGGCAAAGTGCCAGAAAGGGCAAATCTAATTAGAGATTTGCCCTTTCTGGGGTGTTTGGGGGCAGATGTTAGTAGCCGGGGGGGGCAAAAATAATGGTCCCTCTCTGGGCTATTATTATCTGCCCCCACTCACTGGCTTTGTCTGTCTGGTTGCGAAAATAGGGCGGGAGCCCACGCATTTTTTTTCAGCAATTTTACACCTCATATATATATATACATGTTATTGAGTTTGTGACACATATATATATATATATTTATAGTTCATACACTTCTACATAGTATAATAGCCGCTAATTCAATTGCCGGCTTTCGTGAAAATGCAGAAACCGACATGAAATGACACTTGGTTTACATAGAGTTAACCATGTCTTTTCATGTACTTTGATATCTGATTTGCACAAACAATTACATGAGTGTAAGTGTGCAAAATTTCACACCTGTAGGGGTTAATTAAAGGTGTAAATTCGTAGCAAAAAAGTCCTTTTTTTTTACAACGAATTTACACCTTTAATTAACCCCTACAGGTGTGAAATTTTGCACACATAGACTGATGTAATTGTTTGTGCAAATCAGATAGCAAACGTCATGAAAAGACATGGTTAACCCTATGTACACCAAGTGTCATTTCATGTCGGGTGCTTCTGTCTTTTCACAGAAGCCGACTTTACCCGGCAATTGAATCAGAGGATATTTTACTATGTAGAAGTGTATAAACTATACATATATGTATATATATATGTCACAATGCCATGTATATATATATATATATGTGTATTCTATGTGTGTATGTTTAGTGTTTACAAGGAAAGAATGGGTTTTTTTTAGTTCCGATATTTTGTTCCATAGACTTACATTGGATTTCCGGTATCGGTATCGGGTATCACCGATATTTTAATGGTATCGGCGATGCCATTCGATTCTGATACTTAGGGATATCGGAAAGTATCGCTCAACTCTAGTGGTGATGCCTCTCATGCTATTTCAGTCTGCCCTAAGCGGGGAAGACGTTTTGCACGCTCAGTTGTCTTGGGTTGTGTTCAGACTAAATTTCTGTTGACTGTTACCCTGATTTGCTCCCTATCCACATTTTCTGCTCAGGCTTTTGTAAATTCAGGAGCAGCTATTAACCTGATGGATTTTGATTTTGCTAAACGTTGTGGGTTTCCCTTGATACCCCTACGGAAGTCTATTCCCCTACTGGGGATTGATTCTACCCCTTTGGCTGAGAATAAACCCCAGTTCTCTACTCAGGTGATAATGAGGGTTGAACCTGGTCATCAGGAGAGTTGCACATTTTTGGTGCTGTATAATCTGCATGACATTATTGTACTAGGTTTCCCTTGGTTGCAGTCTCATAATCCTGTTTTGGATTGGAAATCTGTGTCTGTAACCAGTTGGGGCTGCCAATGTGTTAATGCCAACACTCCTGTTTTTTCTGCCTCTCCCCAGGCTCAGGATGTGCCTGACTTTTTGACTGATTTTTCTGATGTGTTTAGCGACAGTAAATCTGCATCCTTGCCCCCCCCATAGGAGCTATGACTGCGCTATTGAATTAGTGCCTGGTAGTAAATTCCCTAAAGGTCGCCTTTTTAACTTGTCCGTACCTGAACATGACGCCATGCGGTCTTATATCAAGGAGTCATTGGAGAAGGGTCATATCAGACCATCCTCTTCACCCTTGGGTGCCGGTTTTTTCTTTGTGGCCAAAAAGGATGGTTCATTAAGGCCATGTATTGATTATCGTCTCTTGAACAATATCACTGTGAAATATCAATATCCGTTACCCTTGATTTCTGACCTGTTTTCCAGGGTTAAAAGTGGTACTTGGTTTACCAAGCTTGACCTCAGGGGGGCGTATAACCTTATTCGCATTAAGCACGGGGATGAATGGAAGACAGCGTTTAATACCCCAGAGGGGCATTTTGAGTACCTAGTGATGCCCTTTGGGCTCACTAATGCTCCTTCCGTCTTCCAGTCCTTCATGAATGACATTTTCAGGGATTTTGTGGATAAATTTCTGATTGTTTATTTGGATGATATCTTGATTTTTTCCAATGACTGGGACTCTCATGTGAAACATGTTCAGACTGTGTTCCAGATTTTGAGAGAGAATGCTCTGTATGTGAAGGGATCAAAGTGTCTTTTTGGCGTACAGAGGATCTCATTTCTGGGATTCATTTTGTCTCCATCTGTTATTGAAATGGACCCTGTCAAGGTTCAGGCCATCTGTGATTGGGTCCAACCTACTTCATTAAAGGCTCTTCAGAGATTCTTGGGTTTTTGCCAATTTTTATCGTAAATTTATTGGTAATTTCTCTGTTATTGTTAAACCATTGACTGATTTGACCAAAAAGGGTTCTGATGTGGTGAATTGGCCTCCTGAGGCAGTCTCTGCATTTCAGGAACTTAAACACAGATTCACTTCTGCTCCTGTTCTTCGGCAGCCTGATGTTTCTCTGCCATTTCAGGTGGACGTTGATGCCTCTGAAATTGGGGCAGGTGTCGTTTTGTCCCAAAGAGATCCTGAGACCTCTAAAAGTAACCCTTGTGCTTTTTTTCTCTCGAAAATTTTCTCCAACTGAACGTAATTATGACGTGGGTAATCGGGAGTTATTGGCCATGAAGTGGGCTTTTGAAGAGTGGAGACATTGGCTGGAGGGAGCCAAACATCAGGTGGTGGTCCTCACGGACCATAAGAATCTGGTTTATCTGGAATCAGCCAAGCAACTTAATCCTAGACAGGCCAGGTGGGCCTTGTTTTTCACACGTTTTAATTTTGTGGTTTCCTTTCTTCCTGGCACTAAGAATGTTAAGGCGGATGCCCTCTCGAGGAGTTTCCTTGCGGACTCTCCTGAGTTATCTGATCCTGCTGTTATTTTGAAAGAGGGTGTAGTTCTTTCCGCCATCTCGCCCAATTTGAGACTGGCTCTGGAGGGGTGTCAGGAGGATAAACCCGAGCGCTGCCCTGTTGGGAAATTGTTTGTCCCAAGCCAGTGGAAGAAGAGTGTGATGTCTGAGATTCATTGTTCTGCGTTGGCCGGTCATCCCGGAATTTTTGGTACCAGAGACTTGTTGAGTCGGTCCTTTTGGTGGCCTACTTTGTCTCGTGACGTCAGGGAGTTTGTGCAGTCCTGTGGGACTTGCTCTCGCTCCAAGCCTTGCTCTCTCTCTAGTGGTTTGTTGATGCCATTGCCTGTGCCCAAGAGACCATGGAGCCATATCTCTATGAATTTTATTTTCGACCTCCCTGTTTCTCAGAGAATGACCGTTATCTGGGTGATTTGTGATAGGTTTTCCAAGATGATACATCTTGTGCCATTACCTAAGTTGCCTTCCTCCTCCAAATTGGTGCCTTTGTTCCTTCAGCACGTGGTTCGGTTACACGGCATTCCTGAGAACATTGTGTCTGACAGAGGAGTCCAGTTTGTTTCCAGATTTTGGAGGACTTTTTGTTCTAAACTTGGTGTTCAATTGTCTTTCTCCTCTGCTTTTCATCCTCAGACCAATGGACAAACTGAGAGAACAAACCAGACATTGGAGACTTATCTGAGATGCTTTGTGTCTGCTGATCAAGATGACTGGGTCTCTTTTTGGCCTTTGGCTGAGTTTGCTCTTAATAATAGGGCTAGCTCTGCCACTTTGATGTCTCCATTTTTCTGCAATTTTGGGTTTCACCCTCGATTTTCTTCGGGACAGACGGAGGCTTCTGTCTGTCCGGGTGTTGACTCTGTTGTTGTTATGATTTGGTAGCTGAGGAGAGCAGGCAAAAACGGCAATACACCAGAGAGGTTGGAATCTACTGGATTGCAGTACCCTGACTAACCACCACAACTAAAGGCAGCCGTGGAGCGTTCCTACGTTGGTCCTAGACGCCTCGTCACAGCCTGAGAGGTTAACTACACCTAAAGATAGAAAGAGGAAAGCTATCTGCCCCGGAGCAGATCCCCAGAAAACATAGGAGGCCCCCAAACATGTAATGGCGGTAAGACAAGAGGAAATACAGACACAGACAGAAACTAGTAAGAGCAAACGTTGGGGCCCAATCTTCCTAGACAGAAAAGGATAGGAAGGACACTTACTGCAATCCAAAAAAACCCTAAAATATACCAACTCTACTAATTGCAAAAACACCTGAGATCACACGACCTCTACCACCTAAATTAGTTCTCTGGTGTAACAAAACTCAGCCGCAGCCACTGAAAAAACTGGAAAAGGCAAATGAACAAATAACAGTGGCTCCAGAAGAATGGAGAGGAAACCAAGCCCCCGGGGAGGTGGACCTGGCTAACTTCACAGAAATGCAGAGAAATATGCAAATGGTAAGCACAAAAACAAAAAACCGAATATATCTTATCTGAGAGCAGGAGAAGAGGCAAGACTCAACAAGCTTCCAAGTGAACCAGGAACCACAGTTGAGACAAGAACAATTGATCACCGGCAACCATGATGGGAGGGAACCTCCCTTATATAAGACCAGTCTGTAACTCCTGATTGCCAATCCTCATTGAATGGTTCAGTACTGTTTGTAACCACCAGAGGGAGCTTCTGCTCAGAATTAATTTCTAACACATTCACAACAGTACCCCCCCCTTGAGGAGGGGTCACCGAACCCTCATTTGGGCAACCAGGTCGGTCAGGATGAGCTCTGTGATACGCACGGTTCAGTCTCCTAGCATGGATGTCCGAAGCAAACACCCAAGAATTGTCCTCCTGACCATAACCTCTCCACTTAACCAAATACTGGAGTTTCCATCTAGAAAAACGAGAATCCAATATTTTCTCAACCACATACTCCAGATTGCCCTCAGCCAAAACAGGGTCAGGAGGCGCAGCCATAGGAACCACTGGCTCGACAAACCTCTTCAATAAGGACTTGTGGAACACGTTATGGATCTTAAATGTCCCTGGAAGAAGTAAACGAAAGGAAACAGGATTAAGAATCTCCATGATCTTATAAGGTCCAATGAACCTAGGCTTAAACTTAGGAGATGCAACTCTCATAGGGATATTTCTTGAGGACAACCAGACCAAGTCCCCCACTTCAAACCGAGGACCATCAGTCCTATGCCGGTTGGCAAACCGCTGGGCCCTCTCCTGAGAGAGGATAACCTCTCCACTACCTGGTCCCAAATCTGCTGCATACGCTCCACAACAAGCCTCTGTCCCGAAGAAAATCGAGGGTGAAACCCAAAATTGCAGAAAAATGGAGACATCAAAGTGGCAGAGCTAGCCCTATTATTAAGAGCAAACTCAGCCAAAGGCAAAAAAGAGACCCAGTGTAGCGCAGGCGTCCTTGCCCTCTGCCAGGCAGGGACGCTGTTCCACTCACCTCTCTGCTGCAGGGTCGGCGTCCTCCTCCCGCTCTCCTGGCTGCTCGCGTTCCTCTGCTCCGGGGTCGGCGTCCTCCTCCCGTCCTGCTGGCAGCGCGCGCTCCTCTGCTTCGGGGCTGGCGTCCTCCTCCCGCTCTCCTGGCTGCTCGCGTTCCTCTGCTCCGGGGTCGGCGTCCTCCTCCCGTCCTGCTGGCAGCGCGCGCCCCTTTCCGGCCACGGTGCTTAGGTCGCGCGCGAGTGCGCTCCCCCTTTCTTAAAGGGGCCGCGCGCGCCATCCTAAAGAGTCCCGGCCAATGGCCGGAGGACTTTACCTTATATAAGGCACTTCCTCCAAAATGGAGGTGCCCGAGCAATGTTGTTGCACTGTTCACTACTCTGCTTCAGTCCTCAGGGTCCATTGCCAGTTACCTGCCAGATTCCTGCCAGTTTGCTGTCCCTGTTCCTGCCTGTTACCTGTCCGTCAGCCTACCTGGAGGCTCTGCCGTCACGAGTTGTGACCTTCTGCTATTTCCAGTGACTCTCGCCCGCTCACCTGGGAGCGTTCATCTGTTACCTGCCTGCTAGCCTACCTGGAGGCCCTGCTGTCACGTGCTGTGATCACCTGCTATTCCAGAGACTCTCGCCCGCTCAACTGGGAGCGCTCATCTGCTACCTGCCTGCTAGCCTACCTGGAGGCCCTGCCGTCACGTGCTGTGATCACCTGCTATTCCAGAGACTCTCGCCCGCTCACCTGGGAGCGCTCATCTGCTATCTGCCTGCTAGCCTACCGGGAGGCTCAGCCATCACAGGTCGTATCTACCTTTACCCAGAGACTGCCCCGGTTACTTGCCGTTATCTCCTGCCCGTTCATTCAGAGACTGCCCCGGTCACTTGCCGTGACCTCCTGCCCGTTCATCCAGAGACTGCCCCGGTTACCTGCTGTGACTGTCTGCCCGTCTACCCTGGTCGCCACCCGCTCCCTTACAAGGTCCGTCCCCTTGTATAGTAGCTCAGAGGTTCCGCCTCCCAGACCCGTTACAGTTTGCTCGGGCCATGGAACCCGGTGGCTCCCAAGCTCCCTCCATCTCGGACCTGTGTCATGAACTGTCCCGTCAGAGGTCCCAACAGGAGTCCATCCTGGGTCACCTGCGGAATGTCAATTCTCGCCTGGACACTCTGACAGCTCCACCAGCAACCTCAGCTGGTGCCACGACACGCAATCCGGCAGCTCCTATGCTCCCCAATTCCATGGTTTCCTGTCACGGACCCCGCCTTTCCGCACCTCCTCGCTTCGGAGGTGACTCCGCTCAGGCTCGGGGCTTCATTAACCAGTGCACCCTGCACTTTGAACTTCTCTCCCACCAGTTTAACTCCGACCGGGCCAAAATTGCCTTCATCATGTCTCATCTCACTGGGGAGGCCCTGGCCTGGCTGAATCCTCTTTGGGAGAGAGGAGACCCCCTGGTGTCCGACCTGTCTGCCTTTCTCGTGGCTTTCCGGAAAGTCTTCGACGAACCCGGCCGGAAGATCTCATCCGCATCATCTCTGCTACGCCTCCGTCAGGGAAGTCTCACCGTGGGCCAATATGCCATACGGTTCCGTACCCTTGCCTCGGAGCTGGCCTGGGATAACGACGCTCTAGTATCTGTCTTCTGGGAGGGTCTGTCCGGCCGTATTAAAGATGAACTTGCCGGTCGGGACATCCCTACCACTCTCGATGACCTAATCACTCTTGCCACTCGGATTGACCTACGATTTCAGGAGCGTGCCAAAGAGGTCACCCGTGAGAGGAGGTTTCCACGTCTAGCTCCTACGTTTCAGAAACCCGTCACTCCCTCTGTTTCTCCCCAATTACACTCTCCTGAGCCTATGCAGGTCGACCAGACCAAGATGGTCAAAACCCGTCAGGACTTACATCGTGCCGAAGGGAGTTGCTTCTACTGTGGCAGTAAGGAGCACCGGATTCGTACCTGTCCGGAGAGGTCAGGAAACGCTTCTGTCTAGGTTCGCTCAGAGAGGTCAACCTAGACACGGAGAAAGCCTCTCCATTTCTGCTGCTGTCAGTCTCCATTCTCTGCGGGGAGAATCGTTATTTCGAACTTGCCCAACTTGATTCTGGAGCAGCCGGGAATCTTATTTCACAGTCCCTGGTAGAAAAATATCACATTCCCACCAAACCCCTGGCGGTACCCTTATCGGTCGCTGCTGTGGATGGGGGTCTCTTATCATGCCCCATCCAACTCATCACCGAATCCATAACTCTACAAGTGGGAATGCTGCATTCTGAGAGCATCTCTTTTCATGTTCTGCCTGGACTCTCTCACGCACTCTTACTAGGTCTACCTTGGCTCCAGAGACATGCACCAGTACTCGACTGGCAGACCGGAGAGGTCCTTCGCTGGGGAGAGGATTGTCATAAGACGTGTTTGGTTCCTGTTCATCCCGTCTGTCCTTCTCCTACCCCAACTAATCTACCTGGACTTCCGATTCCCTATTGGTCATTTTCTGATGTCTTTAATAAGAAAGAGGCGGAGACATTACCTCCTCACAGACCATACGATTGTCCTATCGACCTGTTACCTGGTACTACGCCTCCCCGTGGGCGTATTTACCCATTGTCTGCTGCTGAGACCCGGTCGATGTCCGAATATATCGAGGAGAATTTGGCCAGGGGATTCATCCGGAAATCAACTTCTCCGGCGGGAGCAGGCTTCTTTTTCGTAAAAAAGAAGGACGGCTCTCTCCGTTCCTGTATAGACTATAGAGGACTCAACCAGATCACGGTGAAGAATAAGTATCCCCTTCCGCTCATTCCGGAATTATTTGATCGTCTGCGGGGGGCTAGAATCTTCACCAAACTGGACCTCCGTGGGGCGTACAACCTAGTCCGTATCCGTCAAGGGGATGAATGGAAGACTGCCTTTAACACCCGGGACGGCCACTATGAATACCTAGTGATGCCCTTTGGTCTCTGTAATGCTCCCGCCGTCTTTCAAGAGCTAGTCAATGACATCTTCCGGGATCTTCTCTACTCCTGCGTAGTGGTGTACTTGGACGACATCTTGGTCTTCTCTCCGGATCTCCAGACTCACCGGAGGGACGTTCGTCAGGTTCTGCTGAGGCTCAGGCAGAATCACCTCTTCGCTAAATACGAGAAGTGCCTCTTTGAGCAGACCTCGCTTCCGTTTTTGGGCTACATTATTTCTCAGACCGGTTTACGAATGGATCCAGAGAAACTGTCTGCCATCGAGAAATGGCCCCGACCGGAGGGATTGAAGGCCATTCAGCGGTTTCTGGGCTTTGCTAACTATTACCGTCTCTTCATACCGCACTTCTCTTCCCGGACCGCCCCAATTACCGCGCTCACCCGTAAGGGCACTAACCCCAAGGTGTGGACTCCCGAAGCAGAGGAGGCCTTTCTTTCCTTAAAACAGGCTTTCTCTTCCGCCTCGGTGCTGCATCGCCCGGATGGCAACAAGCAGTTCTTCCTGGAGGTTGACGCTTCTTCCTCTGGAGCCGGAGCGGTGCTTACTCAGAAATCATCTTCCGGGAGGATGGTAACTTGTGGCTTCTTCTCCAAACTCTTCTCCTCTTCTGAGCGCAATTTGTTGTGAATGGGCTTGAAATGAGTTCTGAGCAGAGGCTCCCTCTGGTGGTTACAAGCGGTACTGGATTGTCCAGTGAAGATTGCGAGGATTGGGAATCAGGTGTTACTGACTGGTCTTATATAAGGGAGTCGCCTTCCCATCAGGGTTGCCGGTGATCAATTGTTCTGGTCTCAATCCTTGATTCCTGTTTCCTTTGTAGCCTGCTGTGTCGTGTCTGCATCTCCTGCTAACAGATAAGACATTTTCTTCTTTTTGTTTTTGTGCTTGATTTTTGCATTTTGTCCTGCACTTCTGTGGGGGCCTTCAGGGTCCCCTCTGGGGGCTTTTGCCCTCTCAGTTTAGTTCAGCCACTGATGTTTGTACATTTGCTTTTTCCAGTTTTTTCAGTGGCTGCTGTTTTGATTTTGTTACACCAGAGAACTAATTTAGGTGGTAGAGGTCGTGTGATCTCAGGTGTTTTTGAAATTAGTAGAGTTGGTGCTTTTCAGGGTTTTTTGGGATTGCAGTAAGTGCCCTTCCTATCCTTTTCTATTTAGGTAGCTTGGGCCCCAACGTTTGCTCATACTATTTTCTGTCTGTGTCAGTATTTCTTCTTGTCTAACCGCCATTACATGTTTGGGGGCTTTCTATGTTCTTTGGGGATCTGCTCCGGGGCAGATAGCTTTCCTCTTTCTATCTATAGGTGTAGTTAGTTTCTCTGGCTGTGACGAGGCGTCTAGGACCAACGTAGGAACGCTCCACGGCTGCCTCTAGTTGTGGTGGTTAGTCAGGGTACTGCAATCTCATAAATTCCAACTGCTCTGGTGTATTGCCTTTTTTACCTGCACTCCTCAGCTACCGAAACATAACAGCAATTATTCCATAGGAGACCGTGAGTTATTGGCCATCAAACTGGCATTGGAGGAGTGGCGTTACCTACTCGAGGGGGCT